>JTDE01001676.1:0-14342 GCA_014338405.1 Paragonimus skrjabini miyazakii | reverse complement strand
AGAGGCTAACACAGTCAGCGACTCCTGCCTTCTATCAATGAACAAAGGCCACATTGATGACCCGTGGTCTGACAGCAGTGGAGCTCCTGGGATGGCACACCGGGATCTAAAAGTGGGCATATGGACAGGCAAAAACTGAAATAGCATGCTGGCAGCCGTCAGTGAACTCTGCAGCCCGCGAAAACATTGACCAAAGTCATCGGAATCATAAGCATCCATGGTTCGAAGGTAGAAGGGTTGTAGCTGAAACGGTAGAAGTGGGAATCAATATTTTTGTCGGATAAATAACGAGCACCAAAGTTAGTCATTATCCATCCGGTAAGTGAGCATTGACTTGCGCACACATGGCAAGCTACATTAAAGCATGGTCAATAAGCAACAAACAAAACAATACGCACGTTTTCAATGATAGGGTGGGTCGTATTATCCATGTTTACACCATACCGCAGGTAGAAACAACCGGGTGATAACGTAGATAGTTTTCCACCAGAAATACTATCAGGGGATCAGGCTAAATATATAATTCAGATGTGTAACTAACCAACAACTGTGGCGACAGCTTTCATTAGGAATTACTGCGATATTTCGTGTACAATGCAATGTGGACAAAACGTGGTAGAAAATTACAAAATCTATTATATCTTCGAAACCACGCGAAACTGAGTGTTTTCGCAGAAAGGGAATATGTATTCCACCACGAAAATTCCGATGAAAGCATTTTCAGAACGCAAACTCGATTAGGGAAGCCAAAATTAGGCTTTTATCGAGAAAATTGGCAATACATTTTTTTCAACAAAAGTGCGAATATGGGCCGTTTTTAGGTATAGCTGATTTTTCTCATTGCAACACCACCATTATACTCGATGAAATTCATACATTTGTCCCGTACTATGCATTTTAATATTTCACGAAAAATCTCTTTTCGCGCCTAAATGGCCGTTGCCAACTAGTTTCGGCCTTGAAGGACCATACCGGTGAACTACACAAATGCCATTTCTCCTTTTTACTTTTACGTCTCGAGTGTGTACAGTGTCCAAGTATATATTCATTTAAATTTTTGTATCTCGTTCGCATTCACTCAATCGCTATGGATATCAAAGAGACCAGATCTGAATATCCGTCCCCTGTTTCATTAGTCAACTTAACTTTTCCTGCTTTCGGAGATCTTGATTCAGAGCTATGGTTCCCCGTACTTCAAATAAAGTTTAGCAACCGGCGTATAACAAGCGATTCAGATGAGTTTTCGCAACTCATACCACGCCTTCCCTGTGACATGCTAAACCTGGCTAGCACTATCTTACTAGGCTCAGCAACAGATCGCTATGAGTCGGCTAATCGGCGATTCCGAAAAAATGTTTCTGGAACCACTATTTCAACGGTTGCAGTTGGGAGACAGGAAGCCATCGGTTCTTCGCGAAATGTTATATGTAGTAGGTAAGTCGTGATTGCCAGGGTCTTGTGCAGGAGTTATAGATGCAACAACTGCCTGAATATACACAGAAACTATTGTCCGTATTACTGTCACTTCCGTTGGGTGATCTAGCGACTTCGGTCGATGCCGTATATGAACCTTTTCGAGGCACGACACCGTCACCGTTAATGGGATAGGTCGTTACTTCCAACCGTCCCGTGGATAATTTGTTAACCGCAAAGGACGCCGAAATAGCAGCCCTGCGCAAGCTACCTGAATGTCGCAAATGCAACCCTTTAGAACCAAACGCCGAGATGGCTCAGTTGAGACGTGAGCTGGCGGATCTTCGTACCGGCATTCGGAGTACTAGGTCACCATCGAAAATTTTTCGGGGGCGTGCTCGATCACCGCCCGAACTGAAGACTAGCGTTTTGTGTCGGTATCATGAGACGTACGATGACAACGCTGGACGATGCCAATCACCATGTAACCGTCGTAGTAACAAACCTTTAAACTAGCAAGTCGGCGTGTTTTAGCGACGACGGCCACAGGCCAGTCAAACAACAGTGGCCTTTCCTTTCTCAACGACTTGACCTCCAATATGCACTTCCTAATCGATACAGGAGCGGATGGTAGTGTCATCCCACATTCGGTAAAGGATGCACGATCAGAATTGTGCACCACACCCCCAGCAGCAAACGGTGCGCCCATTAGAACCTTCGGTCGTCGACGGTTGAGTTTGATCTTCGACGCGATTTTCGCTTGGTTTTCATGGTAGCTGATATATCTTTCCCTATTATTGGGATTGTTTTCCTCCGACATTTCGACTTGCTGTTCGATGCACGTCGACTGGTACTTCGACAAGACTTATTGTTCGGGGTAAGCCGTCGCCTACGGCTGTGATCAGTCCAGTGCTAGCCAATACCGTGGTTGGCGAGCCTTATGGGAAACCTTTATCCGAATTTTTTCAACTGGTCCGACGCGCTAACGAACTATTGACCGTGGATTCTGACATCGCGCGTCCCATTGTCACACGACGGCCGCCAGTTCGAAGTTGTCTACGCCGCTTAGTTCTCGACAAGTCGAAAATTTTCCGAGCTAAATTTGGGCATATTGTGGTGGACTGTCAGGTAGGAAGTGTGAGTATTCCAACTCTAGGCGGAATGCCCCAACGCAGATTGAGGTGCGTTCAAAAACCCATAGCAAGCGGATCGAGGAGGGCGTGGGCAACCGGATGAGTCATCGCTCGACCGGATCGGACCAACGGGCGAGAAATGGCAGCCAAAGTAGGATGGATGACCAAATCAGAGGTGTAATTATTCCAACATGCGTAGGAATATCTCGACACGGTCGTGGAGGACAGTCAAAGCTCACAATGGATTGATGGAGAACAACACGAGCGACTGGTCGGGCCATCGCTCAACGAAATCGGACCAACGGACGAAGATTGGCAGGTAGAAAACCTCTGGATAGTAGGCGCCGATCACACATAAACCAGGCAGAAGTGCACACGACGTGTGGGCGGAAACCGAGGTGTAGTATAGTGGAATTGTGATTCAAGGTCGTGAGTGCGCGTGTGGCATGGTAACTAACGAGTTGGACAATAAAGATTGTACTTTATTTGACGCCATTGCGCTACAATATGCTTCAACCCGGTATTATCTGTCCGTCTAACAGTCCATCGGCTTCGCCGCTGCACATGGTGCCTAAAAGTACTGATAACGACTGGCGCCCATGTGGTGACAATCGTTTATTGAACAACACGACCACTCCCAATAGATGCCCAAGTCCTCATATTCAGGACTTGACAGCATATATACCAGGAATGCAAATATTCATAAAACTTGACCCAATGCGTGCTTATAAGCAGGTTCCTATATCCCCTGACGATATCTCGAAGACAGCGGTGGTAACATCATACTGATTTTGCAGCTTTACATGTGCTATTTGGTCTGAGCAACGCTGCCCAGGCTCTCCAACGTTTTATTCACAAGGTGTGTCGTAGACTGGACGGTGTTTATCCGTACTTGGATGATATCTTGGTTGTAAGCTCCTAACTGGAAGAACACTGCGCACTTATGTTCATTATTCGGCTGTTTGTAGCGTCATAAGGTGACCGAACACCTAGCTAAATGCTCAAATGTGGCTGTAGGAGCGGTTCTGCAACAGAAACCCGGTGACGACTGGTGCCCACTAGCATTCTGCTTTGAACGGCTACAACCGACTGAGTCACGGTATAGTGTTTTCGGAAAGAAACTGTAGGCAGTATATCTCGGCATCCGCCATTTTCGACATGTTCTTGAGTGCTGAGACTTCATCGTCCTCACGGACCATAAGCCATCAACGTACACTCTTCGCTCGACAATAGACAGGTACTATCCTAGAGAGACCCGATACCTGGATTATATCTCTCAGTTCACGACAGATATCCGTCACATTTCAGGTGTTGCGGGGCTAGGTGTTGATGCTCTCTCGTGTATCAATGCTACAACCAGCACGACCGACAGCTCAGTCGATCTTGCAGCGGTCGCAGCTGTATTGGACAACGATCCAGAAATAAAAAGATTTCGTCGGTCCAGTTACCCTAAGTTAAAGAGCGTTCCCATGAATTCATCCGAAGGGATGATTATTTCATTTGGATTGAACATCACCCACAATTGATCGCAACTGTCGCATTGCCACAGACTTTTCAGTCGACCTCTTTCGAAAAGAAGCAATAGACTCGAGTTTTGCTCTCATTAGACCTCGTCAGTAGTGCATATCATCGCCACTGCCGGGACTTGAACCACGGGCACGCTGTTCGTGAGGCAACCGTGTTTACCACTGCGCCATTGACCTCACGTTAGGCACGACGGAATTATCACATGTGAACGCTCGACCACGTTCTCTTGTGAGTAATGATCAGGTTGCCAGTTCTCCTCGAGAGCATACACAGTTACCGTCTGTTAACTCTAATCGATGACCCCCTCGACTAGGACTTCTTTCCAAGTTAAAATCACAGAAATCATTGACTTGTTTGCAGTATTTTGTTTACTGGTGAGTAGTCGGAGATTTTGGTAGTCATATAGGCTGAGCAATGCCCACAATTGATCGCAGTTGTCGCATCGCCATAGACTTTCCAGTCGGCTACTTTTGTGAAGCCTCACAAGGCTTCCCTTGCCTGGTCATTACACTGGCTTTCCGCCGCCTAGTTTTTGACACGTTGCACAACATGTCTCACCCAAGCATACGTTCAACAGTCAAAACGGCCACCAAGCGCCTTGTCTGGCGCAGTGCCTATTGCGACGCCCGCACATGAGCCACAGCGTGCATACACTACCGACGGTCTAAAATTCATCGTTACACACGTGCCCCAGTTGGGAGCTTTGCAGCCCCCGGAAGAGCGTTTCTACCATGTACATGTCAACCCGGTGAGACCTTTGCCACCCCCGAATGGGTGTACGTATATCTTGTCATATGTAGACAGATTTTCACGTTGGCTGGAGGCTATACCAATTACGAGTTACTCGTCAAAATCCGTCGCACTAGCATTTCTGGAACGTTGAGTTGCCCAGTTCGGTTGTCCCGACGTAGTGACCACCGATCGTGGGTCACATTTTGATTTGGTCTTCATATCACTTCTCAACACACTGGGCTGTAGTCGAATTCGCACAACAGCTTACCACCCGGCAGCCAGCGGGTTAGTCGAACGTTTTCATCGGCAAGTGGCAATTTCGCTATTCGCTGGCAACAACCCCTCGTGGCACGAGGTTCTGCCGTTAGTCTTGTTAGGTATTCGAAACACGCTGAAGGCCGATTTGCATACCACTCCCACGCAGTCAGTCTATGGGTGCTCCTTACGTGTATCCGGAGAGGCGGTTGCCCCACGTGCAACGGGACTCACCGACTTCGCGAATTACGATGAGTTGTTGGCCCAGCAGATGAGACGACTCCGACCGACCACACCAATGGAACAGACGACGGCATCGTGGGTAGATTCTCGTCTGTCAACTTGTTCCCACGGTTTGATGCGTGCGGTTACTCCTCAACGCCCATTCCGCGTACTCATGCGCTTTGATAAGACTTTCCTGTTGGAACGCAAGCGTAAACGCAAGACTATCTCTATCGATATACTAAAGCCAGTGTTTTTAGAGGTACCTGATGTGAACACTAATTCGCGACCAACAGCATCCTCAACAGCATTGTCCAACGGTTGTACAGATCCGGCTTCGGTTACCACTTCGCCGGCCTCGACGGAGCCAATTCTCTAGAACAGACGTAGTCTAGTGTTGTGGAAGCCATGACGATTTGCATGCTATGCGGACGTCCGTCGTATCTAGTTTTTATTGCTGTTGCATTTTCTTACCGATTTAATTTCAGATGGCTCCACCTGCGGTGAACTCTGTCAACAAGATTTGTCAAGGAAAAGGGCCTCATTCTTTTTGGACACAATGGACAAAGAAACCCGGTGAAGTTATTGTTTTCTAATAATAAGTACTGTATATTCTAAATACTGAGAGTTTACCTGGACGTTGCATGTTGAGGCTGCGCACCGCGAGTGAACGCTGGAAAACTGCCTTGTGATCATAACCACAACGAAGTCGTGTTTGTGTTTTACCCAATCACTTTACCCTCGTACTATTTTTGATCAATATTTTTCCTTGCATTTTCTTGATTTGATATATAATTGTACCAGCCTAAGATGAGAATTTATCGAAAACAGTTCTGTTCACTGAAACCAAAATTGTTCTCAATGATTTCTGCGGGGATTTTCAATTATTTGAAACTCCGTGTTAGTTCATAAATTATGTAGCATTAACAAGCAATTGGTATCATATAACGCGAAAGATATATCTACTAACAGCTTTTTCCAGTATAGGATTATCGCCAAATTTTGATGTCGATTTGCTGTATACAGCCGATATATAGATTGAAAAGAATGTGGGACAACAAATAAAAATTGTTGTTGTGGCGATCGGGAGGCAACTTGATTTCATCTGTTTCCCTATATTGTTCCGTATGAACGCCACGCGACCTCAATCTAGTTAGAAACAATGCACTACAGTGAGTAAAATCTACTTGTGAAGATTCTCAGTGATAGAGTGGGACACGATACCCTCTTTTTACGCCTTTTGATATACACGGAAGATGGAAAGAACCATTTGATAGCGTCATTTTTAACCATTTCTAAGAGCTACGTTTCATCGACCAGTATCTACCTGAAATCTTGAAAACAAAGAGAAATAATACAAATATGGTATAGACAAAAAAGCTTGGAATGTTGGCAAACATGTTTCACTATCAAATGTGTTAGTGTTCCCGTTGAATTGCAAAGCCAACACTGTATGTTCGTATATTTCCATTTCGACCATATCTTCAAAACGTCGCAATCTGAAGCACTCGTAGGTTATAGGATGACGTATTTCATCTCGAGAATTGTAGTGATCGCATTTATATAAGACTTGAAAAAGTGAGCTAACGCCAATAATGGGTTATTTTTTGCGAAAGTGGTGGTAGAAGTTTTCAACATCAAACCAGTACCTTTGGGACTTAATCGACGTAATCCACTCCTTTTATTAACACCGCTTATTTACAGTTGGTGTACTTTTAGTATGTTACTTGAAATTCTGAATTAAAATGTCAAAAATGATTGAAAAATCGAAGATTTGCGCCAAAATGACCGTTTTGCCTTTTGAACGGTCTTGAAGGCGAATCCCGTGAAACGGATAATAGCCTTTCTTCCCGCATTTTGCCTACGGCTTTTCTGATGTCAAAATATATGCTGTGGTTCCACTGTTGAATTGCAGTGGTTTGAGTAGTATATCTTGATCGCTCCTCTTCACTACACTCCCACCTTTGCCGGTTAAAAGTCTATTTGAATCTCGATCTGTTTTTTGCCATTATTTCAGGTAGACATGTGTCGATTCGATGTCGTTCCTGGTAACGATTACGCATGATCTGACTGCATCGTAATCTCTATGTACGTTCCTTATGGACAGCTCAGAAATTGGCAGTCCTGCTTTCAAATGGGACAGTCGCAGCCCTGGGTGCCCACCCTGGTATTTCGGTGCAAATATTCTGAACGCCTGATTGGTAACATCCACCTAATCGTGTGCAACCTAAACATGAACACGCCGACGATGTGAACCATTTAGGTGAATCGAAAACTAAACGGGTTCTGGTATTGCTGCAAGCCCTGAATTGTTATAGAAGGAGATCTGAAGAGAAGTGTAGGCACAGATAAGTGATCCCCCTCTTTCATGTTTAGTTGTATCACCGTGAAAAAGAGCCACGTTCTCTAGAACAAGTTCGGAATTTAGACGGGAAGTACTATAACAAGATTCCGTTATAGGAACAATCCGGAGCTATGCGAAAAGACAAGGTTCCTGAAGCTGTGTTAAATTATTTACTAAACTAAGCTGAGGTGTGTATGTGCATTTCACAGAGTAAACGGTGAATGAGTGAAAACTGTCCTGGGATTGCGTTCGAAGTAGTTCATTCACAAAGGAAAGACGGTGGAGGCCACCCACTGGACAGGAGCTGGCTACGGTAAATTTACGGAGTTAATATGCCCTCAATAAGCACAACAAAGCGACCGGTGACCGCGCAGCGATCGGCCCCTAATGAATCTTACTCTTCTTTGGAACGACCGCTTTTGATACGGAATCCCGTCAGAGATATAGAAAAGTCCATGGAGGAATCGCTGCAGTATGCGCGATGTTTTCTCTTGCAAAGTGACAGTAATTTTGAGGAGTCGTTGTCGATTTTCACTCGGCTCCTATTCGAAACGCAGTAGGCGGTTAATACGTCGCAGATGAACGTTGGTAGGTTCAGTTGTGGCCTACAAGAACCACCACTGGCTTCTTTCGTGTTCCTGGTAGTCGCTGTGGGGATCGGGGTCACCGTGAATGATAAGTCTGAAGGTCGATCAGTGGTCCTAGATTACTTCTTAAGGAGCTTCTGCCTCTGTCGTTTAACCTATGGTATATCCATGCACACCCGGGGTTCGGAGTTGCTTAGCAGTTTATGTATCGCTGAAGGAACGTTCTCTGTTAAAGTAGATGTCAAAACCACGGCCCGGGTTTGTCAACAATTGCCGAATCCAGCTCCGTGGCAAACCACCTGATAGAGTTTGGAACACTTAGATTTATACTCACTTTGGTGTGAAGGCTCTTCCAGAGCTCTCAATCATGCTCATCGTGGAGCTTTAAGCAGTTGACAGCACATTACGAAAAGTTCTGAACAGTTACAGTGTCCTCTCGAGCAGATAAACTCAACATTGGTAACCCTAGAAAATTTTGCCGAACTTACTTCATTCTCAGCACAGCACAGACCTAGCGGTGAACCTCAGATGTCTGTCGTATCTCCTTGCATGTTAATGTGATTTCAAATCCAAATCCAGGACTTTATGAAGGCCTGCGGCTGTTGACGTCCCGATGCTGCACTTTTGTGATTCGGAGATTAACCAGATTGCGTTTTCAGTCTATGTGATTGCGTTAGGTAGTAGTTAAAGGGTAAAGGCCAAAAAAAGAGATGACAAATCTTGGTTACCGTGAATATCAGAACGACAGATACCTCGAGTGGTACAAAGTGAAATAAAGGTCGTTCCAACAAATCGTCTATTTCCCCTCTGAATAAACCTACGCCCAAGGCCTCAACAATCTTCTCAGACAATTTGTTCCATGAGTTGATTACCAAGTTTGTGAAAAAGTTAAATCGAGGAGCCAATCGTGATCTTGCTTTCTTGATTGTGGACCTATGACCTCCTAAATCTCTTTTTTGACGTCTCACGAACAAACATGTTACCAAACTTGTGCCGCTGTGCTGGGTGAATTTGTACACTTCAATAAGGTCTACTCTCACCCGCCGGCGTTTCAGTGATAATAATTTAAACGAGCTGTGTCGCTCTTGACAGCTTAGACCATTCCTACCCCGTACCATACGTCTGTCGAGCTTTCGTTCATTTTTGAAGAGTGGTACGTCCTTTTTAGAACACGGTGACCAAGCCTGGGCAAAACATTCAAATAAGGCGAATCATGGCCTTGTAGAGTGGAGTGAAAACTGCCGAACATAGGTTAGCGATCACAGACTGCAGTCGATATAACGCCCGCTGTGCTTTTATTGCGGCTGCAGCACATTGAGAAAATGGGGCAAACGTGCTAGAGATTGGATACCCAAGTCTCCCCTTTGCTGTTTACTTGCTAGTCCGGCTGTCCGTTTATGCGCATCCCTTATATACCTGAGGGTTGACTGGGCAACATTAGCAAGGATATGACTTTTGAGAAAATTCAGTGGTAAATCCCACCTTGATGTCTATTCACAGACCTTCATAATGTCCTTCTGGAAGGCTTCCGAGTTCGGCACACTGCCCGCCAGCTTTTATATCATTTACATACAGGTAACACAGGCAGACTAGATTGTTGATCAAGTCATCTATGTATTCCGGGCAGACATGAAAGTCGAGGAATGACTTCTGATGTACTCCGCTTAACGGAGAACCTGTAGAGTTCTCATTATTTTGTACTTCATTTTGCTAACATTGCCTAACTGCTGCATCAGACCACATTGTACATTTTTGTTTGACTTGAGTAAAAACAACAACACAACACGTTTTTGAATAAACTCTGCTACACGCCCTTGCTGGTTCTTCCTACGACGCCGGTGTTTGCTACGCAGTTTAAAACATCCTATTTGTTGGATTAACTTTCAGCTCGGTTACTTCGCATCCTCAGTTACGCTTGGAATAATCTGAATACGTTCCAGAATCATTGGACGTCTCACGAACATTGTCAATCTTTGGTGAGTCCAGTCCTTGACTTCACTCGTTATTTTTGTATCGAGAATTATTGTAGTTCACACATCTGTTCCACTACAAACCTTTGCCTCACAACACTCATCTTACCCATACTCTGCAAGATTTTTCAACTAAAAACGTCTAGACCCACCTACAGATTCTAAAGGATATTGCAGATTCTCGAAGCTTTCAGCCCAAAAGCTTGTGGTTAACAGGACCTGGGGCTTTCTGGAAATCTAGATAGCACACCTCAACCACTTTCCTTCTTTCCAGCTTCTCCATGGCAATGTCTGAAATCGTCAGTAGATTGGTTAGACAAGGTCTACTCCTAAGGTGTCCATGTGAAGGAGATTTGAAAAATTTCTGCTCGCAGAGAACTCTGCAGATTCTTTCTGGTAATTTGCGTTCAGGCATTTTGCTGGCGACACTAGTCAGGCCTACTGGTCAATAATTTCCGACTTCTGATCGGCTACCATCTTTGAAGATGGGAATTATGGTAACTTGTTTCCAGTCCCTCGAAACAACCCCTTGTTTAAAATGTGGGACAGAACAGCTGGACAAAAGGCTACACCATCAATTTGGCCAGAGGTTTTAAGATAGCCGGCTGGGTGTGGTCTGGTCCTGCGAGCCATGTGCTGTTTAGCTGGAATATCGCTCGTTCACCTTCTCAGAGCGCAATGTCCTGGTTCATCACGGCCACGCCCACGGTTTAACAGCGAGATTCGAATGTTCCATTCTACAATTGATAAACATTTTGAAGTTGTTTCATGAACGCGTCCGCTATGCACCTGTCAGTCGATATAATCTTGCCGTTATAAGAAAGTGTGGTCCTAATTTTCTTCCTTGGAGAGGACCTGGACTGAGCATAACCGTAAAACCTCTTGGGGTTCTGTTTAATATAACTTGCTAATCTGATGGACAAACCGACTGGAATGATTTCAGCAGTGCTTCGCACCCCTCTATTGTTGCACCCGGACTCCGGTACACCCGAAAGACCGTCAACGAAGGGTTGACATGGAGAAGACTGACGGCGACCTGGATACTCACGCAGTTACAGTTCACGGGTGGCCGACTTGTAGAACTTTTGAATAATGATAGGCAACCGCTTCCAACGTCATTGCCACGGTCACTGCGACACCATTGGAACTCACGCTTCCAATCCTCAAAACCTGTTTCTTCTTTATGCCATATTTTTGTGAGCAAACAAATATCGACAGAGTGAATCACTGTTTATAGTTTGTCTCTCTTATTAAGCAGAGTGCATACATTCGCCAGTATGCACTTCAGCTCAGGCAACCTGGATCTTTGAGTCCTCCGCAGTTTGGTCACCTCCGAGGGTTATGTTCGCTTTTTGAATATGAGAATATGAACTAGGTCGATGTTGCTCATTTTTCTCCTCGGTGGTCGGCTCTTCTAGGCTGTAACATTGTCGTCTTGTTCCCTTGGAGCTGTGAGTTGCTTCCTGACCCTGGTTTGCGCCGGGGCAGACGCTTTTGACTTCCGGTGCAGTTGAATTGCCACATACGAGTCAGAGTTCTGATGCATGTCTGAGTCTCCTAGGACTTTTACGCCTGGCGTCCTTTGAACTATCGTATCAACTTTAGTTAGTGCCAGATATCACGTGTTGTGATTTCCAATTTCGACTAGGGGTGGTTTGAGACAATTCGTCTATGCGTCAGGTACAGTCTGCTTACCGAGTCTGTGCGCTGGGCACCACTTCGTCGCTGCGAGTAGTTCGTCATTTCGCAGAATACCTAGAATTAATTGTCTTTCCAAGGGATTACTTTGCTTAGAATCCACACCGGTTCGGGAGCGTGAGTGCTTATTTTCCTGTCAGCTCTTTTGTTGGCGGTATGTTAGCAAGAGTTCCTCCAGATTTCTTCGAAGCAACCGAGTTAACCCTCCCACCCTGTTCCAAAAGCAGCTGACTCACATGTATACTGTGTCAGTAACAATTGGGCCACACACCTCACTGAATACAGCCAGTGGGTCGGTGGACGTCTTATTCACTACAAGTGGTGATGTTCTTGCCACAGAACAAGGAGTCCGTCTATCTATCCTAGAACAGATATAGGCATTGTGGATTTAGCCCAGTTTGGATACTGTCAACATTTTGTCAATCTTAGTAGACATTTCTGAACTCAAAGTGTAGAACCGCATGTCACACAGCAAACGCTGCCTGTGGTGGTCACTGGTGTTGACAGACTTCACACATAATTCACAGTTATGCTTTTAACCGTCACTGATGGTGTAACAGGCAAGCCAGACGTTCTGACTTCGTGTACCCGTTACGCTTGTAAACCAACTTTGAGCAACGTGGTGACACCGGGGGACAGCGTTCTTCTGAAGTAAGGGTTCCAACGATAGCCCTGTGAAAGGAGACAATAAAAACAAGCGTGAGACGTAGGCCCAGTAAGACATGCACACGACTTACACAATCGAAAACAAAAGTGGCGCCAACAACACGGCAGCACGATGCGTTCCAATGGTTAGTTGCGATTCATGATGTAAACCTGGAGGGACTGAGAAAACATGCACTAGTTGATTCATATTTATGAAAGTCTTTAAACTGAAGAAACAATCGAATATTGGGCAATTATCCGTTTCACGGGATTCGCCTTGAAGGTCGTTCAAAAGGCAAAACGGTCCTTTTGGCGCGAATCCTCGATTTTTAAATATTTCATGAAATTTTAAAATCGGAATTTCAGGCAAAGTACTTACAGTACATCAATTGTAAATGAGCGGCGTCAATGAAAAAAATGAAATACATCGATTAAGTCCCAAAAGTTTCAGCTTGGTGATGAAAATTTTTTCTACCATTTTCGCAAATACATCCCGTTATTGACGTTAGCTCGCTTTTTTAAGTCTTATAAATACGATCATTGCCATTTTCGAGATGAAATACGTCATCCTAACACCTGAGAGTGCTTCATTTTGCGGCGTTTCACAGATGTGGCTGAAATGGAAATATACGACCATACTGTGTTTGCTTTGCATTTCAACAAGAACACCAACACATTTGATAGTGAAACATGTATGACGACCTTTCCAACTTCATTTCCTATACGATATTTGAACTACTTCTCTTTGTTTGCGAGATTTCAGGTAGATACTGGTCGATGAAACGTTGCTCTTAGAAATGGTTGGAAATGACGCTATCACATGGTTGTTTCCATCTTCGGTTTATATGGATCGGCGTAAAAAAGAGTACCTTGTCCCACTCTATCATCTAGAATCTTCAGAAGTAGATTCCATCCACCCTACTGTCTTGTTTCTAACTAGATTGGTGTCGCGTTGCGTTCATGCGGAACAATATACGAAAACAGACGAAATCAAGCTACCTGCCGATCACCGGGAGGTATACCTGTCAGACAGTCACACTACGATGTTGAGAACGCCAAGTATCTATTGCGGTGCAGAAAACGTCCAATCAATATGGCAGTCAATGGAATCAAAGATAATGATAACCACGTACCCCAAACGATTCAAATACAGATTTTTCATCACTTCCCGCATGTGTTTGTTCTCCAAATAGTTCATGGTAAAGGTGGTTCGGGTGGAGCAGCTACTGGTGTGAACGTATACTGCACACGCAGGCGTTATTCATAGCTAAATTTAATGAAGTTGAAACATCTATTAGTGCGAACCTATAATGCACACACAGACGTTTATCATAACTTAAGTGAATCAAGTGGAAGTATCTACAAGCGTGAACGCATCCTGTAGTCTGAGACGTTGTTGATAGCCTAAGTCAATCGGATGGAGCATCCACTCGTGTGAACGTAAACTGCATGCTGAGGCGTTGTTGATAACCTAAGTCAATCGGGTGGAGCATCTACTAGTGTGAACGTATACTGCGTATGTAGACGTTCTCCATAGCTTAAGTGAATTAAGTTGAAGCATCTATAAGCGTGAACGCGTCCTGTATTCCCAGACGTTGTTGATAGTCTAAGTCAATCGGGTGGAGAAGCTTCTAGTGTGGTCGTATACTGAGACGTTATTCATAGTTCAAGCGAATGAAGTTGATGCATCTACTAGTATGTATGCATACTCAGATGTAATTCATAGCTCAACTGAATCAGGTTGAAGCAGTTACTGTTTGGAACACATAGTGCATTCTGAGACGTTGTCGGTAGTTTGAGTCAATCGGGTGGAGCA
>JTDE01001675.1:75760-109848 GCA_014338405.1 Paragonimus skrjabini miyazakii | reverse complement strand
AATAAATGAACGTCAACGTACCAACGATGCCAATGCAATGCTTGACACTTCTACAGTACCGACTGTGAAAAACCGGTTCCATGTGTACGACTCCTGTACTTGTGACAAACGGCGCTGATTCTATCAAAGCATCCACAATGGTGAAATTGCCGCCATTTACCGATAAAAAATAAAACCGTCAACACCACACAAACATTACAATCCAGTGGAAAACGGTGTTTGCAAAATTGAAAACACGGTTAACGAGACTGCCTTTGCTTCTGACATTCTTACTCACGAGTACTTTGTGGACAACCCGTCAGACTCAATACAACAGTACGTTTTGACAATCAAAACCGGATTTTGAGACTCAGTATTTCGTTTGCGCAGCTTCTAGTTTCTTATTTGGGAACGTACCGTAAACCTCAGCTTATCAGTCAACGGATCCGTCTGATTCGCCTAAATGATATGGTTTTTTGACGGCTCGTTCTTTTATGGAATTACACCATGAATGAACCACACCACAAAGTGCTCACAGAATGTCACACAGATCACAAATGTACAATTCCAAATGTACACTTGAGTGGCTGAAGCATACTCTGCAACTTCAACCGATTAGTTTGCTTCCCTACACGTCTGTGTTGTCAGTTCAGTGCTTTCGACAATGAATAATTATCATATGCACGTGAAAACAGTTGCCTCGTAGATGCTCATCAGGCTAAGCAGAATCAAATTTGAAACAGTGTTGCACCCGAATAAAATAAATAATAATGAAAAAATAAAAGTAACGAATAGTAAATAAGTTTAGGCATTAAAGAACATCAAGTCTGGCCTCTTCAGTGGTTTTTTGCGGAAGCAGGTCTACGTATGGAAAACGTTGAAAATCTGTCAATAAGTCGCTCATTGAATAGGTTGAATACGATACTGTTTGATAGTCCAGCTCAGTTATTTTGTCATGGTAATGTGTTCTCATTGCATCCGTACCTGTTCCATATCTGTCTGTTAATGGTGGCTATTTTGCTGAAATGGTAGAACACAATACTGATATATTGGTACCATGAGTTTGACATAATTAGTTCGCCCACTGCGAGTGAAATATTGAACGACTCTCTTGGCCGACCCCTTGGGTGCCAACAGCGAAACATCATCAGTAGTGTTGCAAACAACCATTGATCAATCGACGGATCAACTGCGGCATACGGGAAAGCGTCAGTCGAGTTTGTCCGATATTCAGGTCATGATGAGGCAACCGTGGATAAATACTTCCGCATTGTCCCGAGTTCACCTATTTCAGAAGCCGAGGCTGTAAATTCGGCAATGAACACTCGTAGCTGAACTCATTTCAACGATACTGTTCGTCATCAGTTGGGCGGTTACATTCCATTCCACAATTAGCCTAGTAAACGGTGGTTTGAGGACACGCTATCCGTTCTCTACCCTGAAATTTCTTAAAGCATATGGTCTGCTAGTGGTCTAAATGGCGTTTTTTTTCTTTCAATTTTCACAGTCACACCACCATAAATTAATGGATTCAGTGCTTTGCACAAGAAAGAGGAGGACATTTGATAAGATCTTGTGTAACGTTCACAATCCGATTACGCTGTTTGTTTTTCTGGTTAAAAGGGCCCCGTGAAACAACCTTATAACAGAAAGATGGAAACCGATGTATTGAAAATAACATGATCTATATATTTCGTTTAGGCAGTTTTGACGAAATGGAGATTCAGAGTGATACGGTGAGCACGTGACTTATGAATCAATTTATTGCATTTAAAACATGTTGCATGTGATTCCCGACATTTTTAAACAGGCAGTCCAAGCGATTCGTCCTGCTACATTGCAATTCCTAATTAATGAGCGGACGATTCTGATGTGGTACTGGACGTATGCAACATTACAGTGATCGCGGACAGTGAAACTTCTATTTCGTATCAGTGTGGGAGAAGGAAGACGGATGATCTTTAACTAATAAATTGGTTCCCTCTTGTGTGGTGAATGTCGACCACTAGTGTTCTCTCGGGAAGAAGTAAAAGTAGGCACAAATGGTAGTTCTTGGTACAACTAGTTTACAGCGGCTGTGGGACTTACATAAATCGACTGAAATGGTTTCAGTTTGGAGGACCGTTGGGTGACATCACCTTAAAAAAGTTAATGAAACATAAAACGCTCGGATGAAAGTGCATTTTTCTGTATTTGACAACGTGAAATGGTTGTTCTAGTGTAAAAACGGTTAAACCTCACGTGCCACGTAATCCGAATGATGTTCTAACGTCACAATAGGTACTAGATGTATCGGACTAATCCAGATAATGATAGACCACATCATTTTAGGCATGAGGTGGTTAGCACAAAAAAACCAATAACAGTAAGTATAAAACTGCATTTCTGATTTTTTTATCCGTTTGTTGTTCAAAGCAGAAACAAACTGAACACGAAATACGGAACCAAACGAATCCATTGCATAAGCACTCCAACCTATGTAACATACGTCTCTTCGGTTACTTGTAAATTAGTCTGATGGAAAAAAAATGTTATAACGGGCAGTGTACATGACCTGCAAAAAGTCGTTGACCGTCTACATCAACAGATGGTTATTTTCTGTGACGTGGGGCTACCTCGAAAACATGATCTACACGGAACGCCCACAAACACTTGAGGAACTCAGTGGCGATAACCTCGGAAAGCAGTGCTATTTAATGGCCTATTTTGCAACGCGTGCTATCGTCATGCACAAAGAGAATGCTTTCGTCGAAACAAAACCACAGAATATTTTGGGCATATCTTGTGAACTTAAGGTTTATGGACAAGCGCTCTCTTTCCTTTTCATCTTTGGGTGCCAGTTATGTCAACCAGTCAATGGAACAGCAAATCTGTAGCAATAATAGGTAGTTCCGTATACTTAGCGGATTCTGCCAGCTCTGACTTAAGTACGGAATCTGACAAGAAGTACGTTTTCGGTTCTTCTGTAGTGCTCCACTACACAGTAGACGTTACAGTGCTAAAAGAATCTAGTAATCATTCACAGATGTGTGGTAACCAGACGCAATATCTAGGATGAAGATGGAATATTTATTGCACTGAATGTACAAAAAGTCTTTGAAAAGCTCTAAACCGTATCGACAAGTGTACATCGGTGCACTTCAGCAGCACGATCTGGTTCCAGCATGATAAAATCGCCCAGACCAAGTTGTGTGCGGCTGATGTCCGACAAACCGAACTCAGAACAGTATGATCCAATATAACTCGACATGGCCAGATTCAGACAAATACAGACCGAATGGTCAGCTCGGGGTTCACAAAGTTTGACTTGCATTCGATGAAATGAAAGTTTCGACTATAAATCGCCATCAGAAGCATCTACACTGACGGTCTATACAAACCTAGAGAAATCAGTTTGTGAGCAAACATGATAATTGTGAGGAGTTTGTTAGGCCCCGCCCAGTTCTATCAGTACTCACGTGTATCAACATGTTATTTTAGTTCGTAAACACCTAACCGAAACTCGTATGATATGAATGTTTTGTGCCGACTGAAACTAAACGGCCTTCATATCCTGGCTATGAACCAGGTTTCAAGAGGACAATCCACCTCAATCTGGATATTTTTGAACGAGCTGTCCACACTGATCTTGACAACGCAGTAAGTTGCCTTCATGGTCAACTAACGCATGTTGACAGGAAGTGGAACGACACGGCTCAGTAGCGAGGCCCCACGATTGAGAAGTGCCAAGCGACGCTCAGTTTTCACAGTACGGTTGTGATACGTCACGTCAGAGTCCACAAGTGGCGCGGTAAACCTAAAAACACAGCATGACGTCCTTCAGATTCTGCGGAAAAATTGCTAGGTTTTCATCTGCCTTCTACTGATGTTTCAAGTTGAACGTCACCCACAATTGATCGCAGCTGTCGCATCTCCATAGACTTTCCAGTCGGCCCCTTTCGAAAACATCATTACTCACAAGCGAAAGTGGTTGAGTGTTCACATATGATAATTCGGTCGTGTCTAACGTGAGGTCAATGGCGCAGTGGTAAACACGGCTGCCTCATGAACAGAGTGGCCGTAGTTCAATTCCCGGCAGTGGCGATGATATACCCTACTGACGAGCTCTAATGAGAGCGAAACTCGAGTCTAGTGCTTCTTTTCGAAAGGGGCCGACTGGAAAGTATATGGGGATGCGACAGCTGCGATCAATTGTGGGTGATGTTCAACTTAAAATAAACCAAATCCTCGACTACTTATCAGTGTTCCACTGATGTGTAAATCTGTTTCGTTCATGAATGCAGGTTTTATTATCTATCGTTTGATGAAAAAACTGTCATGATGACACAACCTGTCAGGGGGATATCGCATTTTATCGTCCATTTGCACTCACCTGCTCATAACGGTTTCCAGCACAGCATTGCCTTCTATGCCTTGAAACGATTACAGAGACGTGTGAACAACCAGGTGTTGTCGATCGTGAATCGTGGTGGCCAAAACAGTGGGTCGATAAGGTCAAGCGACTACACCGGAAATGTGCGGACATCCCCACCCTAAACACAGCTAGTTAACATGACTGTCGTTTCGGAGGTGTTGCGTCCGCTCTCTCACCCAGCTCGATTAGAGCGCGTGGCCGTTCGGTAAGCCATGCGATCTGGACTCCGGATTTTGGGATCCGAACACAGTTCCGGGACAATCTGTACATAAAGCTCTACCAGTCCGTAGGAGCAGATCAGGATACCCCATGCCTCCATTTCAAATGGGGTTCAGAAAATGAGACGTGGCTCACTGACAAAGAACACCACACAGTCAAAGCATTGTAAGAGAGTTTGTCTCGTCCAGTCAGTTTGAATTTTACCCAGCGCGTTTTGCCACCTTTGTCACATGTAACACCCACCATATTCAAGGCAAGAACAAACCGGTCAATGTGACTCCATTTACCAAACACTTATTCGGAGAAAGGGATGCGTATACTATTAATAATCCGAGTCATCAATGTGACCCGCGTGGACTAGTATATCGGCAGGTGAGTTGCCGAAACGCAGCACCCAGATGGGGGGATTCAAATAGAGTGAAAAATAAACACATTAAAAGAACTGACGTTTGGGCATTGAGTGGGTAAAAATGCCACTTGTGTAGACGGGGCACTGAAGACAATATCCGTCGTCGGCTCAGCCACTGGAGGCGATCGACGACGTGGGTAACAAAACTCTGTCGTCGTAGGATTACAGTGAATATCTTTGCCCAGGAAACAAAGGACACGTGGCGATCGGTTTGGTACAAAAAGAAAACAAACGGATATGCGAACAAACTAGTGGATGAGATGGGGAAGAAGAAAACAGATAAGCAAACATTGAAAATCATGGGGTATAAAACTAGGCGTGTGCTAAAAAACACAACAGAAGAGAACAAGAAGTACAAAGCAAAACCAGGAACAATCGATAGAGTGCGAAACAGCACACTGAGACTGCTTTGTGTAACGTAACGTGAAGGATCAGAGCAATTGAGTGCATATTTCGCTACCAGTGTAATTGACACAACCACGCAACTCACAACCAGTCCGATGTCTGACGTAGCTGGTCTCGTTCAGAAACGTTTTATGGCAAGCCGGGCAACGTATCAACTCCAAACCGTGCTGTCGTTGTTGATGACGCTTCAATGAGGTCGAGTACGGAAATTGGGCAGAGCACAGATTACATGCATAGGGGCGCTCCTTGGTATGAATCCGTAGGTGACGGCTGTAGTTACTGGGTTGGATGAACTCTTTGCCACACGTATCACATCTAAGTCGGAAGGAGGAATGTACAATGGAGTCATCAATTTCACTATTCGTAAATGGCCCACAATACAAACATTCATGTAAAACTGTGACAAAATAAGGCAGTATTTAAGCTGAAGCCGCTGATAGTTGCAACGGTAAAGAAAGTGTCCAAAATAATTGAAAATGAAGAACGAAAGACTGTAAGATTATGCGTAAGATTCCAGGGTACCACGTTAGGAGGAACAAATTAAGTATTGATTGCCAGCAGGAACTAAAGGGGCCAACAAACGTACTGGAATAATTGTTAGTCTGAATTCCATAGACCGGAAAGTAAACAGTATATTTCATAAACAAGCCACAAACTGCCGACGCAACGACCATGATCCACCGCAAGATGGGCTGATTGTTTACGCTATCCAAAGTGAACTTAATCAGTTGAGTTTCACAAAATGTGTTCACTCGACAGAAAAAAGGTGTGTTCGTCATTTGGGAAACCTCAGGCTGATAACTTGATTTTACGAATTACGTCGACCCCCTTCTATCATTTGTCTCTCAACTAAAGCAAGCGAGCATCACTATCAATCACTGATATCTTTCTAACGAAGCTTATTGCGGTAACAAGCGAAATAATTAAAGCCAGATGTTTAAGGAAAACAGCAGAGTTGTTTGATCAAAATGTTGGGAACCAAAAACGCCATGTGACGTTTAGGCGCAAATTCCGTCAAGTCAAAGAAGTAATCTGACATTGCAGACTTAGTTTACTTAACTTAAGTAAACATGCAGTTAGTCCTCAACAGAAGCAGGTATTTGACCAACCAAACGAAAATGTCACAAGTTCATGTGATAGGCACATTCATAATCAAGAAGCACGTAAATGTTGTGCAAGGCAAACACATTTTTCAACGGGATAAATACATCGCCTGGTCAGCTGAAAACGTGGCTTCATATTAACCAAGCGCCGGACCACTTTACGCTGACCGTTAACTGTTACCAAGCAATCATCATCATCATCACCGACATTATCAGTATCAGTATGACCAACGGCAACAGTACACCAGTGGCTCACAAATATCCTAAACGTGGAATGCACAGCGCGGTAAACGATCTCTGAACACCACCTAATCAACAAATGCGCGCGTTGTCCGAGTTTGAATAAGTGGACTTGATTGATCCCCACGGATAGAAGTCAGTTTTATAACCTCTTGCTTGCTTACTTGCTGACATCATCCGACGCATCTGATTGAATGTAAATAGGGCTGCACTAAGAATCCACCAAATCTAGTACCGTCAGCTTTCGGTGGCCATGTCTAGCAGCTGCAAAGTAAAGCAAATTCAACCATAGGTTTTCTTATACATGTAGTTTCAACTCCTACCAGAGATGCTACTCTTCCTTCCAAAAAGCCAATCAGAATAGACGGATATTTCCAGAGCAATTAGGAGGCAACCTACAACTTCATTTACTCGACCTTTAAACTGCAATGCCCATTGGCTATTTGCTGAACCCGACTACCATCTCCAGTAACTGTCTATCTACTTTCCGATTCACGAAAATGTTTTGTCACTAAACTCCGCATACATATCCAGATATTCTTCGTCCCGTAACACTTGTTTTAGGTCGGAACAAAATGACTTGTTGTATTCATTTTTTGGTTCCACTTTGGGGCAATCAGCGGGGTCAGCCGCGTTATTCTTCAGAACAAAGACTTGCCGCTTTGTTTTGAGTTCTGTCGAACGGTCTTTTATTTCGTCATTTGGCCAACGTATTTTCGGACGTTTACGTCGACTTCAAGATTTCCCGGGAATACAAAACCTAAGTTCACATGTGTCAATTTTATCATTTAGAATACAACTTCAGAACTTCACCTTCTCATCTGAAACTGACGTTAGCGTGACAGCTTTGAGGCAATGATCCGCATGGTGATGCTGCAAAGTACGTCCTAACTTGTTAGTCCAAACGGAAAATTTTAAACAACAGCGTAGCTTCTGGCCTTCTTAGTCCATCGTGAATGACGTCAATGTCTAGAAAACACGAATGTCACACTGTTCTCTGCTCCATTGAGCAAAGTGGGTAGGTGTCGCCTGCCTGGATGGGGTCCTCGTGATCACTCAAACCGTTGGTTAGAGACGCTATCCGAGATGGCTAAGTGTCGCAGTCAATGGCGGACCTGTATCCATACCATTTCTAGTTCTTCCACTTAGTCTTGTTTTAATAATTTTCAATCTTCTTAGTAACGTTTTCTTCTAGGATATTCCACGTCACTGTTGAGGTGAGCGGCGGCCCGAGCCACAGTACCTTTTGGTCAGGCTCATGGCTGTTGTGATGATGATGAAATGTGTTTGACAGTCCCCTGCACACCCTAACTTAAACTGAAGTATTAGCATAGAGTGCCGGCAATGAGTGTACACACTTGTCAGACATAACTCCTCGTTCACTTGACTGCGAAAGCGCGGATCGATCAACAGAATCGAAGAAGCAACCCAGAGGAAATCATACGCTTATTCTTGCTGTCCGCTTTCCAAGCTGTAGCGACTCAATGAAGCATGATAGGTGATAGTAGCCTAGCTAGAGCAAAGGTTAGGATAATTCTACGTTGTTCTCACAGATGTCCTTAGCTTCTCTCGTAAACATATTTCCATTCGCTCTATTTTTTGGTAGGTTTTTTTGACTCGGCGTATTTGGGCTATCACTAGACTCGTGTACAATAATAATAATAATGTTTTGTTTCTTCCGTTTCACGGTCAACTCACCCACTAACCATGTTGCATTTCACGCTAGTGAGCTTGATAAAGAGTTCACGGATAGACAGCCTCGTTTAGTGCCGTAGGAAAATGCTCCTGAACAAGAAATAAAGTGGTTTGCAGTCTCCGACCCCACAGATCATAATGCATATGACTTGCCTTGCCCTCATTTAGACCTGCTGCAGGTTTACGGTCCCGAATCGATGGAGTAACTGCTACAGCGAATGAAACAAGTTTTGTTAATACGAAAAGCCAACTAAACGTAATCCGCCTGACCTTCGCTGAACACGAGTTATTCATCCGGTTACTATTTCTCCCTCTATAATGCACATAAACTTCATCTGTTCAGTTGATTTAACACAATCCCGTCCTACCCGGCTAGTCGATTGACATAGACTACTGCGGTCAGTGAACTTGCTCATAAATGGGAGACATCATAGTTCTCGAGTAATAGTGCTGAGTTGAATACTACACCACGCCACTGATAGACTGTGTGATGTGTTCAGTTGGTTAAGGTAATCACAGTGATATTATATAGAACTAAAGTTAAGTGATCGAGTAGACCGTGGTAAACCATCGGTATTGAGAGCACTTGAATACCTGTATGATGATATACCCGTGGATGTGGGCACTATCACCTTGAAGTATCCAGTCGCCATAATGGAGGAATACTTGGAATAAGTATCGTGATAATGGGTCCCGTAAGCTCCAACGATTGCTAGTGTGATCAGGGAAGAACTGCTCATTCCTCCTTCGTAATTGGATAGTAACTCACGCCTGAACAAAACCACTATCTTCTTGCACTGTTGGAAGCCTCATGTCACTAACGGATTGTTCATTTTATACCCGCGCACATAAGTCAACCCGATTTCATGGAATGAAACTTCGATTCGCAAATCTGCCCTCCAAAATCCAATCAATCGTCAAAGCACGTGGATTCTATCATCATACCGAGCATTGCGGAGATGTGTTCACTTCGGTGAACATTTGTGAAGAGTAGGGTCTGGAAGAGTGACTGGATGAACGGCCAGTACTTGTCGAAGCCTATTTACTAACGGCTAACGATGCTGCCACAGCAACGACGAATTGATCTATTCCCCTCCGACGAGCGGATAGTCTGTCAGCGTATGTCCTCAAAAGTGCAACCAGTGTGAGAAACAGCAACACACCACACTGTGCACCTGTCTAAAATCTATCGGGCTGAGTGCTGAAAGCCATCTCACATCGGGATTGTGTGCTGTATGGATCAAACAACGGTGCCGGTGGCAACTAGATGCTTGCACATCACGCGAGCTCAAGTGGCAAGATGTTGGTGCAACACCCATGGTAATGTGATACAGGCTAACTGTCAACGAAGTCTAATCAACTAAGATACGTGATGCGCAGTCCTCAGGCAGAGTAAAGTTGACGCACCAAGTCGTCTGCTTTCATCATGGCGATGCACGTAGACCAGCTCAGATACGCCCACTCGACAAGCGAATCGACCGATCAGGTTGTTATAACATTGTCTTCCCCCACTTCAGTTTGCGAAAGTCAGATCTAATTCCATAGGCAGATCACCCAATTATCTTTTGACGGATTGGCTGAGCTTAATGAGGGCTGTTCAACAATCTGTGGTCAAGTGGAGAGAAGGGATGGTGAACAACAGCCGACCACCGAAATGGTTGGTCAGTGATCACTGAGCGCAGTCAGTCGGTCAAAAAACAGGAACAAAAACGAATGAGCTGATCTTCTTACGACAGGAAACGGTGTAGAACGACCAAAATATGTCCTCAAAGAATTATCAATTAGCCAGATGATTACATTTTTGACCCGTTCCTGGCAAACGTGTGTTAGATATGTGTCTATCAGGCGTTCACACACCCAGTGTATTTAACAGAAAAAATCAACAACGCATATACTCCACTTTGGAGACGAGCTGTCACAATAATAATTACTTCACGGTGGAGAGAAATATACGAATTTATGGTTTTCCGCTGGTACAGATTGTACATTTACTTTGTCATGGAGGCAATAAAACATGAACCATTACGTAATATGTGGGTTTCATTCAATGTTGCGCGCATCATTTTGCCACGATTGCTTTCGTACGGATTAGCGGCCATAGAACGACATTTAAATTCACTGTTAAATCGGGAGTTACAAAGAATACAAGACGTCAAAATAACTCAACCCTCATAAATATGCAGTTTGAAAATGTCACAAAAAGCCGTCAATCCTGGCAAACCGAATTTTTACTGCGTGCATTTTTGTATCGTACGCACAAGAAGCTGCGGAATCTATTTTGCATTACCAGGTCGAGACCAAACCAAAAAGGCCACAATAAACAAGAGGAACATTCAGTAAATCACACCTGTTGTTTAGGTGCCGCCAAATACTACAAGCAGCAACATCTGCACAAACCATGCGCATGTAGACCACAACATGCCTGTATCATCTTAAGACATCTAGACGTTTGACACTTTTTCTTGTTCTGCTTAAAACGTTAGTTAATGTCAAGTTACCAAATATTGAAAATCCAACTGTCAAGCAAAAGCGTTCCTTCCGTTTGTTTACGAGGGCCATCAGTAATTAATTTTGAGACAGCTGTATGCTTACCGCTTACATGTAATACACTCCAGTAGTCAATTAATCCACATGGAACATATCACAATGTACTGCACATGTCCAGTATGATGTTCACAGTGTCAACATCAAACACGATTTTATAACCATGTGAAGCACCGCTATATTTCTTCCTATGAGTCTCTTCAGCGCAAGGGGCTCCATGCTAACTTGAATTAGCAGATTATAATTAACGGCTTGGCAACACAAAAGCTGAACATCCCGTAAGTGTCAACAATACTTTGTTCTAGTGACCATCGTTTTATTTCTCCTCATAGTCTGAAACGACTACTTAATTATCGCCATGAATCCTCAAAAATACATACTATCTTTGTAAACGGAACAGCTCTCCAACTGTTCGTTCGGCCCGTTTGTCATAAAGGATGCACATAACGTTATGTTTGATTGCAGTAATGTTGAGGAACAACTGAATCCCAAAGTTGTCACTACGTAGGTGATCCACTGAACTACTATGCCCATAAAACCCATGGACACAATAATCCAATGTGAGTTTCCGGCTCTCGCATGTGAATCACGAATGGCATTATAGGATACACAGCGCTGATGCATTGATATGAAACGCCAAGTCAATGTATAGATAGTAGATGTGTTGAATGTATGTTTTTCACAGGTCTAGAGAGATGGTTGAAGTATGCAGTCACCATCCGCTCAACGAATTAATTTAACATTCTACTCCAGTTGCTACCTCAGTTTTTAATTTGGAGACAGAAGTCGGGAAAAACCCACACCTTTGTGTGCTATTTGATGGTAGCTGACACCTAATCCTGATTGTTCGTTTTTGGGGACCTGGGTGGCACAAGTTGACGTTGTGGTGCAGACAGTGAGGGCAACTTCACGTCTCAAGAGTGAACCACCTGACTTATATATGTGACCATAACGATCACATCCTATCATTGCAAGTGCAGACCATACCACCGCGAGAAAGTAATAGGTAAATGATATAATTCATTTATCTCACTTTATTTCCCCCGCCTACGTCGTGCTCTGCTCAATTCCCTGTGCTATGGCACAGCAATGTGCCACTGTGAACATCAGCAAACGGAAAGTAGTCAGAATGGTCAGTCCTGCGTCAAGTGCGACGGGTAGTTACAAGTCGTTGCCATAGCTTTTACTCCCCGATCATGTGAGACAAAATCTCATGAAATATCCTTTATCTTTAACAAATAACCCGGGTACCAACAAATAGAGAAAACATTCCCGTTTATCAAATGACCCCAAGAGCACTCGAAAAGTGCTGTTGAATTGAACCAAACATCTGAAAATCAAAGGATTGCGTAATATCATGATCGTGTCATGATATTACTAAGCAATTTCTTTAATAATGGACTGTGCACTTTAAGGAAATATAGTTGGAAAATAGGATTCGAAATGGACATAAATGACAACTGATCCGAACACTATCATTTCTGATTTGCTATATAAAATAGAATGGCGCATCTGTGTGGTCTCGGAACCCCAGTGCGTGCTGACCGCCTGGGCTGATGTGTTTGTGCACGTGCATGTATCCAATTGCACTGACCAAGTGTTCGCCTGCTGCGTTCCAACGAGTGCGCGTCATTTCCAACTGACGAACCAGTGTGATGGCTTAGTCAACACGTTAGGTGCGTATGTTGCTTCATGAGTTTGCTTTCGTTCTGTGTCTACGCTTGCGTGTTATGGTCGCCCGCGTTGTCTATTCAATACAATACACCAGCTACCTTACTGTTTGCCATGTTGGCCTACGGAATATGACACGCACGATAATTTTGACCAGATATGAAAGTTTAGGTTACAGACCAGGAGTACGTCAGTACTCGTAAAGAATCAAGAGAATATCAAACTGTGTTCACAGAATGGACAGGCTCACGATCACATTGGAACCACGACTTATACCGTTCGACTTACTACATACCAACTCGTATAAAACATGACGATCCCAATATGAACTGCAGCAGGTTTCACAAGCTATGGGACACTAAAAATAGAACGTCGTTATCCGAAAATCAAATACTTGATTGTCTAAGATGAATATAGCAAAAAAAAGAGCCATCATGTGGGTTAAATCTGACCGAACAAACCAATGAGTTCTAGTAGTTCGCGGTTACAAGGCTAACCAAATGTCTACGAGGAAGGTTATCCACCAAGACAGATTACAGATTTGCGGAAATTACCGCGATCACTAGCCGAGATTCATTCGTCAACCACGCAGACCCTATATAGTCTGAGTGACCCTTTTACCTATGCTGAGTTTGCGAATAAGGTAGCTGTTAAATGGATTCCACAGATGTTTCCACACTGTTCAAAAATGTTCCGGAACTAGTAAAAACATGGTATGTATGTAATTACACCTGGAAAGCAAACTAAGAACAGTTCGATAACAGCAATCAAAAAAGGAGTTACCATTAAGTTATAAGGTGAAAATTCAGTCCACATCGAAAGATATGGGGGCGCCAATGGGGTCTACGTTAGCTTATTTTAGGTGAATAACCTTACAAAGAAGTCACAAGTATAATAACCACAAATAATAACCAGACACGTCAATCAGACATTTATCACCGCACCGGGAGACGTGGATCCGTAATCATGGCATTGCAGTTTATTCAAGCCGATCCAGCAGAAACGAGAGATGAGTTGTTATATTTCCTAAACGCAGTGTTAAGAGGCATAAAAAGACCTACGCAAGGACGTTTTTATCAAAAACAAACGTGGACCGCTTCGCACCTTCCACCAGAAATGGAAGTTGATTCATTCCCTAGCGAATAAACGAACGGCACTTCAGCACTGACGTGTTTGAAAAAATGGATATGTGGACCACTTTCTAGCGAAATGTGTCAACGTTTCTCCGTCAAACCACCAGCGCACCCCGAACGTCAGGAAAAAGTCGACTCTTCAATAGCATTCATATTAATCAGTCGCTGCCTTTGGCACCCAGTCAGACGATCGTTACCAGCAGCCACACTGTGGAACTGATCCACGACTACAGTAACGCCGAACATTAACCGGAAAGACAAAATGTTTGTTCATTATCAATAAATGCCTGTAGTCCACGTTACCAACTGTGGTGAACGGTTACATCTGTCCTCGCTAATTACGAAAAGCCCCACTGGCTGAGAATCAATATGACCGACGGGTCGTATTGTCTTCCGACCTGAGTTGGACGTATCTCATAAGTGCCATTTTCTATCAATTTCACCGAAGCACAATACTGACTGGTAAGTGGGAAGTTTCCACTGAGTAGCTCCTTCACAAAGAAGGAAGAAACAAACTGTACCATCTGGGAAGGTGTATGCTGTCATGCGACTATGGACGACCGCTCGTTCTAAACCAGACAATCGACAGCACCTTGAACACTTTTCAGAAGTAAACATTTATATAGTACTTTTTAGTGCTGTTTCATAATTCTGGATCTATAACACATGTTTGAGTTAACTGTTAACTTATGCTGCTATCTTATTTAGTCTTCTCAATAATCTTGTGAGTTTCACATGAATCGCACTTCTGGTGGTTACTAAACAGTTATCACCAACGCTATAACAAATCGATAGTGATATTATTCTGGTCTTCCGTAGTGTCCGTTCGTCTACATACTTTCTACAGCGTGCACAATCCGCAGTAAGCAAGCTGTAGATATTACGGCATGGCCAGTTGTTACACAAGTTTTCGACTTTCAGGCTTTTGACTAAGATTAGCACCACATTTCAAATTGCTTACAACTCGGAAAGTTGGCTTGACTCACCTGCATCCGATTATTTGCTGAACAAATTGAGAAACCACCCTCAGATTCTGTACGTGATAAACCAACTAACCAAAGAAGGTATAGCAACGACATCGATCGCTAAACACTCCAACCTGATCAATCGATTAGAGCGCCGACGAGGGAAAAATAACACGATTGAGTGAAACGTGACCGATCGAAGCGCGTCAAGGTCGGTCATGAGTTTGAAGCCTGCGCATACGGGTTTCCGTGGTATGTAAGCGATTAGATGATGTAAAACACTGCTTTGTCTCACACCGTAGTGAGAAATGATAACCTATGCCTTCACAACTGAGAACAATCCACGGCTTGAACGGAGTTGTTTTATAAAGATGGATGAGTGTTATATGAACTCGTGAAGAAACCAATTACCTCAAATCGGCGAAACGTGGATTAACTGACATACCAACCAAGGTGAAGACACCTGACGGAGTAGAGTGGCCGTTTGTCTCCTGTCTGCGGGCACGGATAACCGAAAATCAATATGAGCAAGTCTTTTCGCACGTGCTGGGTTGCATACCCAATCAATCAATAAAGTTGAGTCGTACTGGTCAGTGGTGCAATAGTTACTACAAGGTAGGACGTTCCTTTTTGCATAAAACTGATATACAACTTCATTCATAACCAAATGTTGTAGCGAACATTTATTTCGCTCATATATGAAAGACACTGGCAAACTCACTCTTTCAGAAGGAACAAATGATCACGTGGCCATCAACACCGTCCTGGCTAACCAAGCCTACCGATTAAATGGAGAATGCATATAGATAGATCCTACCACTGAAGTGGTTGTGATCGATATATCATCAAATTATAAGTTGTTATGCTGATCAGAATGGTTTAGTTGACAGCCAAACAGTCGATTTAACATGAATTGACCCGAGAAACCTACCGGAATTGCATTTCTTTTGTGTGCACTTTGGTATGCATACGAAAGTTACTGGCATTGCTGAACTTTTTATCACACAGCTCGCAAATATAAGGAGTCTCTCCGGTGTGTATGCGTATATGAGCGTAAAATCCGCTCACATGCCTGAACGCTTTGCCACAAACCTGAAAAGAAACAAGTTCGAAAAAAGAGTACCGATAGATTAAATAAAATACAAAAGAAATCATCCGTACGAATGCTCGTACAGAGTCGGATATAGTGTACAATCATTTAAAAAATTCTAAGTTTAAATTCGAGCAGACTCGAGAAACTACTGTGTCGAAAATCGAAAAAATGAAGAAAAGGTGACGAACCTGCATTCTAACAGTGATAATTGGCTAGAATTTTTATTTGTTATAAAGTGAATATCACGCATATGGCTGATCGCAACCTTTGAACTTAAAACAGAATTTGAGTTCGGATCCATGCCCAATGTGCTTATGAGGAAACTGTGTTGACCACGTACGAAGCGTTGCATTTTTCTGTCAGGCCACCATGAAGCCAAGATATGGCAATAAAACAATATGAGACAATCAAACTATACTAAATCACTTGCAATGAAAATGAGAGGAAAATATTAAACGCACGGAATCCCACGAGTCTGTTTGAACGACTAAAGTAAGAGTGACTGTATCTAGTATACGACCCACAATCACAAGCAGAAATAGCTAAGTACCATGTGAGAGTGAAGTGACATGTATAGTTGGAAGCATCACCTACTGAGTCCACCAAAAGCTGAATGCGAATCAACTCACATTTTTTGTTTCGTTTCACTCGGTGGAAATCTAGATTGAAGAGTCCATCATGCTACCTAATGTGTCTTGACTGTAAAAGACACTCGATCTGCGAAGTGGACTACTACCAGACATCAATTATAAAATGCGTGAAAACACGTCACGACAGTTGTACACTCTACTATGCATGACTGACACAACTTCACATCTGTTGCCGGTCGTGCTGAACTGATTCACTTATTGAAGTGTTCCACGCAAAGCATATATTGTTCTCGACTATCGCTTCCACCTTTCGGCCATGCGGACGTCGAGGAGTGTCACTAATTTCGGTGCATGTCATTTTTCTAATTAGCGACACTACTTAATGCAGCCGAGTACCATATTCATGATTCCCCTCCAAAAATATGCATGTCAAGTGCTCCCTAAGACCCGCAGATTTGATGTAGTAAATGAAAAGTAGACACTAAGCTTTGAAGAGATTAGTTTTCAGTGTTCTGTCAAGCCTCTATTAACAGGTGATTTACGCGATGTTAGATGAGATCAGCGAACGGTCACACATACGAGCATCCGTTCTCAAGCGGAGGCGATGAACAGAACTGTCCCACCGAATGACAGGCGATGCTCCCAGCATTTTACATATCACCAAATTAAACATTGGGGAAAACCAGTTCACTCTTAACCTCTTAGAGTAGCGGAAAGTTGTTTGACGAAGCAGGAACTTTACCACCCAATTAGCATGTACAGGCCACCGATTGTGTGACCGCAGTTTTAAATTGGCAATCCAATCCAGTTTTGTTGAAATGTAACATACACTACTGTTCGAATCTGTCCATCTGGACAGTCTATTTGTCATCCATCATTCCTTACCAATTGAGCTAATACCAGTTAGTGATAGTTTGTTCTATATTTCACGTTGTTTTTAGTCTACCAGATTTGATCCAATTATACGGCTGTTCAGGGTTATCATACTCAACGTCAAGTCAATACGCCTGCAACCAGTCCTCCCACTTCAATACCATATATCAAATGAACTGTTGTCACATCGCCCAACAGAAATTGTCAAATATTTACAAAGTTTAGCATCTCTTCTTCGTGAAGAGTGCATATGCTCATCGCGTTTTCAAAATCGAGGAAAGTACGTGCATCAAACCTGTACATTATCTTTCTAGTCTGGAAAGCCCCAATCGCATCATCCCACAGTTCCACCTAAAATACCCTACTGATGACTGATGGCCATTAGCTATACTCGAAACTAAATACTCAGCTCTTAATAACCACTTTCGGTACATATATGCAGGAAGGTAGACAAAAGACTAGAGGACTCGATCAAACAAACACATGCGATGCAAACTAGTAAAGATCACCACAATCTCCGGCAACAGCTACTGATAAGCTGGTCGTCTTCGAATAAAACAAGTCGTGATATCGATCGCAGAAAGGCTGACACTAACGCACACAAGATTTTAGCAATCCACTGTAATGATTTATCAACATTTCAGGCAGGCTAAAATTGGGCATGTGATGGTTCGATATTACTAACTAACGTCAAGTTCATTCGTGACTCGTTTCCGATGCAGGTGGAAAAATTAAACATTACTGACAAAAAAGTGGTAAACGAGTAGGTGTGATATATGTGTCAGGGAAAAGGGAACAAGTAGTTGTTAGTGGGTGATCAAATAAAATGCCCTCGTGTAGATAAAACTCAATTCTGTGTGAACCCAAAGACCCGGTTACTTCCCTTCTGCATTGGAAAATGGATAACAGACTGCGCACAGTCTAGCACAAAGGTGGTCACTGGTATAGATATCGAGAGGAGTAAACATGTCCTGATAGAATACTCATGAGTGAAAACAGAAATGCATGAGCAAGCAGTTTTACAAGAATTGGATTTTGATTTCACGGGTGGTCCACTTTAGACAAGTAGGTGTGCCTAGACCGGAAATCACATCATAACGCTGACCTGGAAAAGCCAGTATAAGGGATCTGATTACCCCGAGCTCATGGAGCAAAACAGTTAATCGGACTAGACGTCTCATGAGTCACGTGGCCCATGCGGCTGGCAACTCTAAGTGAAATGGCGGCTAACCGGTTAATCCAACTGTGTGAACGTTACCAATGCTTAACCGAGTTGTCTGTGGACTAAATTCAACTAGTTAAGCGTGGTGGTGAAAGCCACAAAAAAAAAGCCGACGCTGTCGTACATTTACCTATAAGTCGGTTGTTCGTTTGCAGTGACGTTGATTGTTTACTTTTTAACCTGAGAAGTTGTAGATTAGGTCTCATTTACTCCCCCTCAATTCCAGAAGCTCCTGTAATGTGTCTTATGAGTATGTCACAGATAGCCAGCTGATCCCCTAGGTGATGGTCATGATGAGTATTGGAGAGATTAAGGCGGAATAAATGAAGCATACACATAAAAGTACAGCAACCCCACAAAAAAAGATTTTTCAGCTGACCATAAAATAATTCAAACGGAGGACTGTAAATGGTTATATGGGGCTAAATAAATAAGTGGTTGCACGGAGCATAGAACTAAGCGATTTCGGCAATCGAACACAGTAGGAGAGATGTTGCCGGTTTATTGCTGGGCGATTTGTGAAGTAGAATGTGCACTTATGTCTAGTCGAGTGAAATAAAGCTTTATTGCGACCGACGAATGAAGGTTCCTCTAGTGAAACGAATCGATGCATTCCATGAGGAAATATTCTCATGGCTACCACCCTACCTATTCTTGCATGACACGGCTGTTTTTTCATGATAGCTGTTGCATACGTTTAGGTACCTAAAACTTGAATAAATGAATGTCGACTATTACACAGTTCGTACATCAGACCACAATCAGTTTCCTTTTCTCTACCACCTCTTTTCTTGTATATAAAAGATTAAGTTAAAATTGTGATCAATCGTTAAGTTTTACATTATTTTCTATGCGCGTTAAGTCACGTGATTTTATGATAGTAATTCACTTCCACTGATCACGATAGGGGAACGTTTTAACCGCTTGCAATACAGACGATCTAGGGTAACAAACCGTGCCATGAGATAAACTGTTACAGGTAACGAGCTTCAAACTTCACGATACTGACAGAGTGGTCCAATCAAACCGTGCTAGTAATCGAATCCAATAAAATCACAAGCACTGTCGGATCAATACTTCTTGCATCAGAACCGAAACGCACTATCCGTTTCACCTACCTCACATGAGAACGGCTTCTCGCCATTATGCACGCGCATGTGATTCTTCAAATCGGTCGGATTGGAGAAACTGTGAGCGCATTCGTGGCACGCAAAACGTTTCTCGTCATGGATACGAATGTGAGTGCGCAGATAGGATTCGGTGGCAAAGTCTGCTGAACAAATGCCACACACATACTGGCGTGGGCCGTGGACACGCTTTTTGTGATCTGAGAGGGCTGATGGGTCACTGGGATTGACAGACACGTGGGAGAAGTATACGTATTGAATCAGAGACGGATGAATTTATGAAACAACAAGTATTATTAACACGCCAATGGTGAGTTACAGTTCTACAGTAACAAAGCCTACGACAGAAATCTAGGCTGTAACACAAGCAACAACAGTAGATGTTGCAGACCAACAAAAAAGCGTGTATTCAAGAGTCGGGCATAGGCGATTGATTTCAACCTCAGCGTTAACGTATAAAGAACTGTACCCGGATTTTTACAGAAGGCAGTCCGCTGAAAGAAGGGTATCACCAATTTTAAACAACAGGGCTCATGAACCACTCAGTCATTCATCAGGTGCACGAATTATGTCTAAAACTTTTTAAAAAGACATCCCGGCATGTCGTAGTCACTTCGACAATGAGAATATCCCTTAGTTTTCTTCGATGCATGTTAAAAATGGCAAAGTAAAATATATTTGTGCGTTAATTATATGGTTAATTCCATGGTAAACATGAATGAATCGTACGTTCTACGCTCATCTGTGAGACAGGTTTCAACCAGGATAGTAAATCTTATAGTGCTATTTAGATAACTGCCATGTAATGTAAGAGTTTAGTTAAGACTACCCCGGTATATCAATCACGGCTGAACAACCTTAATTATATAGTCGTTCATAAGCGATTCCACCCGAGTTTTAACCTGACTACTGCTTATCAGAAGTGCACTCTTTTAGACTGTGAGTATGTAGAACACTGGCCATTGTCATGGTGAATGTGTTAGCTGCGCTTTTCGACTCAATGTTTCGTCCAGTCTAATCGTTGCAAATTAAACTAGTAGGGATACGGTAACAGTCTCATCAATCTCACAAGTGACGTTGTAGATAGGTAGAGATTCCGGGCCTGACGGATCCTTCCGCGCATGGGAGCCTTGTAAGAATTTATTTAACTAGATAGGACGAATTATGGTTCATTTGACGTACACGTTGGTCATGTCAACAATCGATACTTGGACTAATCACGTCGTGACCAAATAAATTAGCTCACACTGTACGTCAAACAGAACTCCACATTTATTAGAGGAGAAAAGGTTTGCACTGATCTGTGATTTGTACGGACAGCAGTGACCTGAGACAATCGGTATCATCGTACGCTGGGAACCGAGAGAATCTGAAGTGCATGCAACCGAGTGAATACTCTTTTTCATCGTTTCAGCGGTCAATCACGTTTCCACATGAATGAGTTAAAACTGCTTATAGTCACGCATCAAACAACCTCACAATATTTTCCCTATGCTACTAAAGAGAGAGAGAGAGAGAACTACACTTTTAAAGTATGACCTTAGAGCATATAGGGGAAATGCTTGAAGTCACGTGGTCTAAATGTGCGACAAGAATGTACGCTCGGTAGCTTGCACCTGCAGGAAACTGTATGGCGGATACAGTTAACCGTCATCGTGAGTGCATAAATCCTGAAAACAGTTGGAGTACGCCATTAAAGAATCATCAGCCTATTTCATCATGTTATCGATCTTACAGACAGGCCTTCAGATTATCGTCCATTTGTGCTCGCGTCCGCGTGACACACTAAGGAGAATGGTCCAAACAATGAGTTTAAATAGTCACCCATGTTCGTGAAAAAAATCCGGACTCTACAAAGGAAATTAACGCATTTTTGCACACTCACGCGGGCGCGGTTGCTACTAGTGCTCCAAATTTCAGACAGACTTGATTGATACCTTAGCTTTTACAGATGACCAATTGGTCGTCTAAGCAGTTCACGCTGAAATCCCTTAAACCCCACTGGTGAACAGTGAGATAAGCTTGAGAAATCCTGGAGGCACACTCCACGCCTTGGTTCACTTGTCAAGTTACATATGAGACGATGGGACGGGTGGATAACACAGTTCAAACTTGAAAGTCCAGAGCTCCCGGCACGGCTTTGTAGCTCACTTGGTAAAGCGACTGCCGCGTTTGGGTATGTTGTTAGTTCGACTCTAACCGAAACCCTAATTTTTCAAAACCAGATGCCTTGTAAATGAAATGTAAAATGTCATCTGTTATGGGGTCATAGGCCAACAATAAACCTCTAAAGGCATCAACGAGTAAACAGTCACCATATGGTCAATGGTAACACAAGAGGTCAAATGCGGCGATATATTCTACCTATAGATCCTCGTAGAGTTGAGAAGCATCTGAAGTTTAACATTAAGTTTGCCGGGTATGCTTGACGTTTAGCCCATGTATTTGAAAAGATTGTTCAGAATTACTAGCTGTTTATCAACAGTCAGTGCAAAATTGGAAATTCATGTTCCCCTGCGGTTTGTTGTAAGGACCTTACAGACTTCACTTTGGATCCCTCACAGTAACTCCATCTATTGTCGAATCGCAGATTTATGTTTATATGCTATGAAAACCTCTTCAGACTCATGGTGTATTCCAAGATAGTTGCTCCAAATTGGGCACACCAACGGAATTCAACTATATTTCCTTTCATGGAACCCGCGAATACGGGGTAAGTCCGCAAACGTTATCGACCCCTCCTATGGATTTCTGTAAGTCTCCTCGACAAATTTGAATAACTATTGGTCACCAGCAAAACAGCGTGCAGCTTCCAAGTATCGTAGACAGTGGATTTTTGACTACATCCTACAGCCTACATCCACCTTGACCACGTCCAATGTAGGTATTCACGCCTATGGTAGGCTAGCGTTCTCGATATGTCCGTCATGTTCGAGGATGGGCTGTTTAAACTAAAATTTACACATCTTCAACGCCAATTTACCACATCTTCACGCACAATGGCGCTATCTGTTCAACCGAGTACATCATAGGATGAGATAGCCATCCGGGTTTGTGACCTCGACAGCTGACGTCCCTGTGTGTACCGATGAATCCAAATGCGATAGTACGAGTGTTTGATTTTTTTTTACCTGTGCCGGCGATGTGCAGGCGAGTTCGCTGACCGTGCTCTCAGACAGGTCACCGGCCATGCTGCACCGGCACTATTAACGCTTCCGCGAAGGGAAGGCAAATTGGATTTCAGAGGTAGGTTTCGGTATGGCCTTATCAAAGTGATTGTGGAACCCAGATGACATGAGTGACAAGGCTCCCAATGGGAAAAGCGAACAAAAACATTGCAGCAAGAGTCAGGGAAATCAGGAAAACCTGGATGAATGTGCATCTCTATGTGTTTAACACAAGGACGGGAGACAGATAAGAGGAAATGGATGATCTATACATTTCCCAGTTTAAGATGTCTCGATGTCAGGTTAAGTTGTCCCAGGTAACCGGATCTCGGCAAGCTAACTTGGCTTGTTTCCTGCACCTGGCGGGACCGCTTCTTTTCACTCCGTAAGAACTAACCGATTCCTTTTTTTAGAATACTCATGCATACATTAACCGTGCAACCCGTTCGACGGTGAAACCCAGCTAACCTCCTTGGGACAACCTAAATTGACTTCAATACATTAGACTGGAAAAGGTATAGTGTTAAGGTGAAAAAAATCCGTTGGTAAACGACCATAACACTCATTAACATGCTAGAATCCGATCCAAACACCACTAAAAACCCAGTGTAAGGCTTACTCAACAGCAGCTTCGGTCCCTGAATTACATCAAACCAACATTTCAAATCATTGACGCCATCTGTGAGCGATGCTCCTCACGAGTGCTCTCTAACGAATGCCAATGACCAGCAGGATGCCAAATATTTCGTTTCGGACTATAAACTCACTGAATTAATCACTTAAGTGACACAACTGCAATATGAACTAAAGACACATCCGCTGGTAGACAGAGAAGAGAGATTTTTGGAGCCTCCGGAAATGCTGGACGGCGTTTCACGGAATTTAATTTTCCTCATACATAACTTGATTCTGAGCTCAGACAAAACTGATAGCTGAGAGATTTTGCATTCGAGTCACTGTGATATATCGCCCGTCTATAAGTGATTGGTCTGACCTTATCTCAGCGTGTGTGTAATCATTATGTAGCACAGCAACCGAGTAGTTGTTTATTTCCTATCTTTCAGTCTTATCGACCGAGAAACGTTATAGCATAATTTACCTGGATATGTGAACTCTCATCACATGACGGCTGTCCAGTACCGGTAATATAAGCTACAAGTGGGGATCACCTGATAGCATGCGTGTTTTGGAAGATGAATACTATGCCAGGACAACAAAGAAAACTTTGATGAGAACCTAGTACGATTCGTAGACGCATATTCATGCCGATGGGCCCGGACAAACCATAGCTGCTTCCTTACTGTGATGCAACTATACCTATTGGGTTAAATGAGGTTAAAATGCCAAAAGTAAAAAAACAATCTACGAAACACTTTCTCTCTCACCGGGATGTACTTCTCGTTGAGGAGAAATAGAGTACCATTAAGATACAAAAGATGTGAGAAGCCACCTGTTCGAAGAAAAGCGACGCATTACCAACAAGCTAACTGTTCACAAGACGGGAACAACTGAGACCAGCAGTCCGCATCCTGCGGACGGAAGGCAGACGGGGAATACCAGCCTGATGATCAATGCTCTACCTTAGCTGCACTGACGTGAACTAGCCGGTTGAGCCTCGCTCAATCGACTTAGCTTCGCAATTCGCCGATCTAATCGACTGGGCAGGTTGGGCTGATTGGACCCAAGACTATCACGCAAGCTCCGTCAAAAAATCTCGTCACACATAAATTGAACATCGCTCATAACTGATCGCAGCTATCGCATTCCCATATACTGTCCAGTCGGCCCCTTTCGAAAAGAAGCACTAGACTCGAGTTTCGCTCCTGTTAGAGCCCGTCAGTGGTGCATATCATTGGGACGGCCGGGACGGGAACTTTCACCGCGTTTTCATGAGGCAACCGTGTTGATCACTGCGCCACTGGCGCGACTGAGTTATCGCAGGCAAAGGTAAGGAACGAACGCGAACACCATTTTGCATGGCTGACGAGTACTCGCACTCGATGGGTAGCAGTGCATCATCGATCACCTTGGTGACATATCACACATTGTGCAAATACACGTTTTCAATAGTCGCTTCTGGTCACTCGTCTTCCTGGCGTTGAGACCTGTCGTTTAATCCTCAAGTGTACGGATCGTGATATGCTACTCACAAGCGGAAAGGCGCATTTTATACAACACTCCTTTTTCTGAGGTACCTTGATTCCCTCGCACTTGCTGATGGATTCTCTCCGATCGACGCAATGTTGTCTCCTCGAACATTGATATGTTGGTTTGCTGAGCCCGGCAGATCACGCCACACTGCTAACTCACTGCCACGTACTCGTACCGTCCCATTGTTCAACTCGATTGTATATATCGGGCTTCGCCTATAAGCGACCAGATGCAGGCCTTATCATTTAGCCAGAAGTTTTCTTGGTGCGGGGTCGCTGATACCCGTGTTCCATCGAAACTCTATCACCTGCTGGCCAAAATGTCGCTTTTGAAACTTTCGATCCAATTTAGCAGCGTATTTCTAACAGTTTTGATTATCATTCACAAACGGGGAAGTTGACCTAATCAGCTTAGGGTTATCCAACAAACGTTTCGAAAAACCATCCTCAGGTTTTGTATCGTCGACAAACCCACTGACCAAAGGGTCGGAAAAAATGCCGGTAGCCTCCAAACGCCAGCCCACTTCAGCCAGCCAGATCGATTGACGACGAAGTGCGAAACGCACCGAAAGAGCAAATGAGGGCAGAACATTGACTTCAGTTTAACAACCGCACTCAGCTCATTATTCGCATCCTTTCTACCATAATTCGTCAGTCTAATTTAATTTCGTATGTAGGTCAGCAGATTTGCTCTCTGCACTGTTTCATGACGGACTAGCATCGTCAAGTGTCCATCGTTCAACCGTCTGCGAGTGTGGGTCACAACCCCTCCTGTCCAGATGACCACCGGAATTGTTGGGCGACGTTCGCCGAGCTCGTGAAACAGCGCCAACTGCAAATCAGCTGATCTATTTAAGAAGATAGATGTGGCTTCGACAGATTATGGCTATAAAAAGCATATTAAACGCAGATTGCCATATTCCGTAAACCACTGAATAGAGACAATGTGCCAGTAATTTGATCCATACTTATAATAGTACAGTAGTTTAGTCAAACAGGTCATTAAGGCCCCACCACACCTTCTTATAAGCAGTTAATCCTTACGAAACATATTGTTTTCATACTGCCTCCATTCCGATATCTCCCCTGAAAACCGAACCAGTCTATACCCCAACTACCATCTGCTCAGCAAATTCACTCTTGATACGTTATCTCCAACATTTAACACTATAAACACCATAGAGCATCCTAACGGTCAATTTGGCAGACCTAAAATTATTCTTTTGACATATGTCCATAGGCAGCTTGGAGTGATTTCACTCCTGGTTACTTTTCATTCTGACGTTCTCTTACACATTTGTGGGGTTCATCGTTTTGATTTACAGGAGTGAAAACAATCAAACTAATTACTTGGGCCATTTATCCAAAATCAAGCTTTTTGGTTAAACCCACCACCACCGACACAAATCCTGGACAGATCGAACAGTTTGACTGTCCAAGGGATTTGTTTTCGTGATGACCCATTGGTAATACGTTCGATGTATCCAAAGTTTAGGTCAATTACTGACGTATTGGCCAAGGGCCACTGATTGCTGAATCCCATCAACGCTTCCCCCTAGACTATGAAACCAAACATCTCATGGGTTACCCACTGGGTAGCAAATAAAACAGACACTTGGATAACCGAATATACCAACAGCCCAAACGGGAAGGTGTAACAGAAATTTCTCTAAGAGAAAATTGTATACTAATTGACCATACGTACCTGCAGACAACTCCAGAACAAAACGTATCTATCCTCAAACCTGAGTATAAAAAGGGCGCACACAAAAACAGGTTCAAGTACACTCGGAAATCGTGTACCGGTGATATCCTTTTACTGAAGACCAATAAGTGTACGGAACTGCGTTGGACTTATGATTGCCTAGATCTATCCCATGTCCATCATTGGTTCACATGTTTTATTTCGTGGCAAGAACTATTTCGTAAACTTCTTATAAGACAAACCAATTGGTGAAATATCTCGTAAATCAAAAACACATTTAAAAGAACAAAACAGATTTAAAGAAACAGGCTAATAGGGAGGTCCTGTGATTCTTCCGCACATATACGAGATTACGAGGCTAAATTCCAGCTAACTCTTGAACGATTGACGAACCGAATTTCACAAGGAGTAATGGAGAGCCGTTAGAGAGTCAGAGCCATAAAAATATTATCTAAAGCTGAAGATGGTCGTCAACAATGCAACGAAAGATGTCCACAGAGTAATGCCATACTCTTTTGGTAGACCACAACGATATGGTTATCGCTTGTCTGAACAACTGGTACTTCGACATCTAAATATACCATTATATTAAAAAAATACAATCGTATTAATACCGATGCAATAATCACAAATACTCTGTTTATCAACAAACTCAGCAAAAGGTGCATCACGTATGCTTTGAACTAATCGATGTTAAAGACCGGAAAAAATTAACTCCGCGTAGCTCGATTAATTCGCGTTCACATTCTACTGGAACGTATTTTGGAAAAGACGATCAAATTCCTGAACCAAATGATTTAGCAATAGAATACAATACACAATGTGCAAAAAGGCACCCCCATGAACGCGTGGAAAGTGATTAGACGGTCAACTAGACGTATTTATACAAAAGGCCCGTAAGAGATCAGTGACCTTTGCCTGTTAGTTGCCTTTCTAATCCCTTAAGTCAAAACTGCCGGCCGGTACGGAGATTGGAAGGTCGAAACGTTTCTGGCTGTTTTACTGGTTCCAGTGGATTTGTTGCACCACCCTCATATACTTCACAGCATTACACAATAAGAAATACACTGAAGCATTATTTGTGTAACGTAGCAATCGCAGTAATGGTCTTTTAAATGGCCAACATACCGAAATACTTTTGTACATTGATCACAGTGAACAGCCTCAATCACGTGGGCAGCCAGATTGTGGCGGCGGAGTCCCGTGTGAGAACGAAAACGTTGAAAGCATATGGTACAGTTGTAGCGACCGTGGGCCGGGCCCGATGTGTTTGGGCTCGGAGCGGTCGTACATTCTGGCTCAGGCTTGACAACCGGGATCAGGGGTGTGGCAGAAAGCGTCGGACTACAATCCAGATGACTGGAGTCAGATAATCCCAGTGAAGTGGATTCAGAGAGTTGTGAGTCCTCGTTGCGGCTAGAACATTGTTCGAGCGTTTTGTTCGGCAGTTCTACCATTAGTTTCGAAAACAAGTGTTCAGCAGCGCTTTTAAGGACACCATTTTCAGCCTCCTTCTTGGTTATATCTGACAGGAATTGTGGGAAATTACATGATATTTGTGTTCAAGAGGTCAGTGTATGTTTCAAATGATAAGGCAAATTGTTGTATTTCAAAAGCCCGGGTTGTTTGATTTGCTGCTCATTTGCCCAGCCAGGATAAAAATACTTCACCAACAAATGGTAACGTCGCCTTGTTAGAGTTGCACAAAGTTTACGTAACAAGATGCGCTATGTTACTATGAATAAATACGAAGCACATAACGATGCCATTACTTAATTCCTTCATATCTGACTAAACTAAAAGGTATTTCCATGCTAGTGAGAAACAACAGTCCGGAACGGAATAGCACTTTCACGGCGATAAATGAAATCCTAAGGAACGCCTAAACTTAGCTACCGTAGAAAGTCTGACTTCTGAATGACTACGCCAGAGTAAAATCATTCAAGCAAACAGATCATACGTAGATATTTAGGTTGGATAAGCCACAACAGATAGCCCTACATATTTGAATGAAAATACACAATCAGTAAAAATGAACTAGTTAGAGATCTCTGCTCCGTTGAACGAAACTTCATTCGCGAGAACGTTGGTTAGCCAAACTTAGTTGAAATTCCCATCCTCCCAGGAAATCGGAGTTCAAGAGTGAAAACGACCTCGAACACAGGGTTGTGAGTTCGAATCTAGGCAGCTTGACAAGGTTCAGCCCCCATAGGAATAAGTATGTAACAAGTTAGTGAACGTATTGGGGCGTCAAAATATGAAACCTACTAACCGGCCAACTTTGCAAGTGGTCCCCGTGTGGAAAGCTGTTGAACGAATAATCAACAGGTTTGCTTGTTCTGATAACCAACCCTTGGATTGGCATCAGGCAAGCACTAACGTAGGTACAGCTCAAGCGTAGTCACCAGATAAACCGCTCTAAGTAGTCCACAAGCAGCCATTTGGTCATGCAACCTGACAGTGTCTATAGTTGAGGTAAACAATGAGTACAAATCCGCCGTCGAAAATGTGAAAAGTATTGAGCCACGTGAATTTCTTCAGTTCCACCGGGCAGCACGATCTGGAAAATTTAGCAAAAATGGAAATAATGAGTTGAACATCACTCACGAGTGACTGTGGCTCTCACAGGCACACAGACTTTTCAGCCAGCCTTTTTCGAAAAGAAACATCAGACTGAAGTCATCAGTAGTGCAAACCAGTACCACATTCAGGACTAGAACTTCGGCCAAAATTTTTCATGTGACAACCGTGTTGACCACCGCGCCGATGACTCCACGTAAGGCACACCTGAAGTAATGCACAAATGCTCAACCAACTTCTCCTGTGAGCAACGCTCAGGTGGCCTGATCACCTCGAGAGGCGACACGGTGGTATTCAATTCATGTTTTAAAAAACCTTCCGTTATTCACCACTAGCTGAAAATATCTCAGACTGAGCAATATGAGTTATCTGATATCAACAAGATTGTGAGAAATGCCACTCAGAAGCATGTGAAAGAAAATCACTCCGGCGAACTGCACGTTTGGCGACAAAAAAAACAAACAAGAACTTCGTGTGAATACAAGATCAGTTTTGGAACAAGAAACACTACGTAGGGGGCACGAGAGGGTGACTTCCTTGCTTGCGTGCCATAGCCCAGTTGGTTTATACCACCAAGGTGTACCTTTGACCCTAACACTGATTAGCGATCAGTCAGACCAGTGTGTGTGTGAAGAGAGAGAGAGAGACAGAATAGTTGATCGACATGGAGAACAATCGATAGGTTGTTTGGCTCAATGAAACACAGCTAATCCTCCGCACGTTTACTACTAACCTTTGACTAGATCTCGGACACGTTCGATAAGCGCACACTCGCTACAGCACGGAGATAGACAGACAGACAGACAAAAACACAAACGCCGATTTAATCGAGCAATGTCGCTTGTTCGATATGCTCCGCAGGGTGCACAACCCACTCACATTAGCAGTCAATCAAAGTTCACGCAATTGAGTAGAATGACTTAGTCGCAAACGGATTAACCGTTATGTGCTCGAACTGTAAGCGAAACGAAATCAAGCTGAGTGTGTTGGAAAGCAGCACGTGATCAAATTCGCACTGGCGATGATGTCGATACTGGTTACCTCGTTCTCTTGGAGACGGATATGTTTGGAGAGTGGAACAAGAAACGAACAAACAACGAACTTAAAGCACAAAGCCCGATACAGTAACGGTTATCTCAAGCAAATGTCCACAGCCCTAGGTAACTACATACTAAGCAAATAACCTTCAAACTTTTTTATAATGCCGACGCGATTGGAAGCATTACGTTTTCGAAAGAGAACCCGAGTTAACGTGCGTTCTCAGCAAATGACTCTTTTCATCAAAACTACTTTCCAGCCTTGAGGCGTACGTATTATGAATGAGAAATATCTGCACATCACCAGCCTGTTCTGGTGGTAGAGAAAAACAATCTTCAAAAGAAATTCACCCACCAAGGTTGTCACATTGTGGATACACAACATTCAGTGCCTAACAGCAGGTTTCATTTGCTAACATCCAACGTCAGCGAAAACCGTTTAACCCATAAACAAAATTAGAAGAAGCCTCACGAACAGTGATACGATCAAAATTGTTTTAACAGGAACGCAATGTTCAACACTAGTCCAAGGCTATTATTTATGTTTGCATTATCTGTGACCGATATGGGGAATGAATTTGTCAGTCTGAAAGATAACATGATTCGATAGTCAACTTCACAGTGACTAAAAGTTCCCACATGGTGAACTATCTGGCTACTGGTTGTACTACGGTTGTTAAAATATGAGTACGGCCCAAATGCAAACGTGATCATTATGGCTGACTTTCAAAAAATGCTACAAACACCAGCCGATAGAAAGAATGGAACCAGTGATGATGACGGTGGTTCCAGTGCGGAGCTTTTTCATTTCGAACAGGGAAGGGTCAACATATACCATGAATGGGCTAGGCAATAAGTCAGCCTCAGTACACGCATTAAAATAGGCCACCTCAGATTGTTCACAACCTGATTGAAGGTAAATTAGGCAGTGCTTTAAGTCATGGAGGTAAGAGTCTTCGTCGATGTGTTATCTGGGTCCAAGGTGTGAAAACTTCGACACAAAGCGTTGTTTCATTAGGAGCTTCCAGGCCGTTGGTTGGGGTCCGAAAGATGATAAATCCATTCGGTTGGGGGAGACGGCAGGCCCGCTAGTCAAGTAGAAATAATCAGCTTGATAACGCCAATTCAGATGTGAAAAAACCAACGCCGTTCAGTCGATAGTTAAGCAGTGTTTTCGCTTCGCAATAGACAGGCTGTTATCTAGCAATCCAACGAAGTACGGAAAGTTAATTCTAGGGTATACAGTTAGACAAAAATTGAACGAAGATGGTTTCTACCGCTTATTTTTCTCGGCCACGGTAAAAAGACATGGCTCTCACGTGTAACTCTTCACACTTGCACGTGCATCGGCTTGCTTTGCCGAAACCGATGGATTAAGTTAGTCTTATTGAATACCGCCCACTCAACCAGTCACCATCTCAATCGATTGAACACAAGTTCGCTAAGCTTAGCATACTGTCGAGGACCAAAACGTGACAATCAACTGGAATGTGGAGGACGGATTGATGAATTATGACTTCAGCAAAGCTGCTCTGACCAACTGGAAGGCGTGAATTAGTTAGTTCAGGTCACATCGTCGATGATCTAGTCAATAGAAACGTGCTGTAAAAACTTTCCCGTTGAAAACGTCCCCCCTTCGAGAATTGCCGGATGTCGTGTTCTAATGCCCTAGCCGACCAACAGGCCTGTCCGGTAACTAAAGGAGTCACGCAATGAACAGACCACTCTACCAAACGGATTCATACTGAATGCGTATTTTTATTGGCAAAACAGCGTAAGGTAACGGAGAAACATAGTATCTAGTTAGACGGAACACTGAAATACGGCGGATTTGTGCGATAATCGATCGACCGGAAAATGGATAACATTCGGCTCAGGTTAATTATGCGTTCGACAATGATATTCAGGTAAACGTGCACAGAAATGCCGTTGATCGAGGGCGGAAGCCATAATAAATCCAAGTGAGCTAACTGGTCACTTGTTTTGCGCACACATACGTACGGTCTCTGCGTGCTGAATGCTGGAAACCATCCTGTCCATTTTTTTGTAAAAGATCGTACACCAACCTAACATTTTAATCCTCCCAATTCAGTCAAAAACCATCAATATCATCAGCATTAGTGAAAACGCGGGTTTGTATAAAGCGTGATAGGCGAAGTATGTCGGGTGAATTATAGAATATCCTGTTTCCAAATTAACCCTACGCAACTGTTGTAGGGCTCTTAAAAACTAAACCAAATTGGTGTAATGAGACCAGTCACCTTGACCTGGGACATCCTGATAAAAAAGATGGCGACTGGTATACTAGATACCCACTTTTTCCCTTCAGATAATTAGACAACCCTGGCATCCTTCAGGTGATTTTGGTTGGACGTCAAAATGTTATGATTCGGTCACACTTTGTGTAGTTTATGGAATAGTAGTCCAAACAGTCGTCACACCAGCACGAGAGTCAATTGGAGACAAATCAAAATGAAATCTAGTCTAGTCATCCAGGATATTCATGGTCCGACTCGAACGGGGATGCACACTGACGACGAGTTCCAACTAGAGCACAGCTTGATTCAATAGCTCCTTTCCGAAGTGAATTGGCCCAAACGTTTATACGAATGTGAGGACTCCGACTCAAGGTGAATGGGGTTCCCTTCACATTAACCATTTATTAAGTTATCATATTTCATTAGGCAAACATAAAACAGAGTTTCTTAGTGGATATCCAATCACAGTGTGACAGCTGAAGTCCGAAGTAGAGATATCTTGGTTCATTCCGTCTTGTTAATGAACGGGAGTGAAAATATATTGACATAAAGCGTAGTTTTGGTCGTTAGAAACCTGTGTAGCACGAGCCCCAACAAACCTTCCCTAGAATACTTGACTTCTGAAAAAATGTAATCACTACACCTTAAAAGCTCATCCAGGAACTGGTGTTTCTATCGAATTGTGTCTGACACGGAAACGGACCAGTAGTTTTTCAAACAGAGCGACTGGTTAAATTTTCCTTTAATAAAAACGTTTCGTATACAGAAGTATTGTGGTTGAAGGAACTTCAGGTAGCCCTGTTACCGGTCAGTTTGTATTTTTACCGTAAAGAGCAGAACGATCAGGAAGAACCATAAGTTGGATTACATGTGAACTTTCCACCGGTCATCTCTACAATATTAGTAAAAGCAAGGCAGCTTATGATGCAGTACACAGAAAAACGTCTCGTGAACACATTCGGAAGTGAACATCACTGACCAGAACGCCGGTCTCCAAGTTAAGCGCAAACAGCCAATGGACTACCTGAACTGTGATCAGTGCTCATAAACCCTGATCTGTTTTAGGTATACGATAAACTTAAAACACTGAGTTCCCTTGATCCAATTCACCAGTAACGATAGAAGACATACGTTGTGAGATGTTAACATTTCGTTTACTCTCTTCAGTCACGAACGTAAAACATTGGAAAGAACTACAGTCTGCTCTAACTCGTACATACCTGGCGGCTGAATTGCGGTTGCTACTCACAACTAGGAGCGTTGCTCAGCTTATTCATAATCGTGTCCTACCGGAATGTTCTATCTCACATGTAATCTATCAGTTCACTTGCAGTTGCGTTGACGTCTATATCGGCAGAACAGATCGGTGCCTACGACAAAGAATGGCTGAACATATGCCCAAGTGGTTGGTGCGAGCCATGACGCAACAGGCAATGGCAACAGAACGAGTGAGACCAAATCCGGACTAATCCATAGCAAAGCACATCATGGAAACAGGTCACGTTGTTG
>JTDE01001675.1:54893-75660 GCA_014338405.1 Paragonimus skrjabini miyazakii | reverse complement strand
CTGTGTGTGCAGAGACTGTTGACTCACGCAGTTTCTCTGCCCTGGAACTGATAACAGTCCTTGTTTTGTGTAAACCCAATTGTTGATTGTTTCTATTGTTGTTGCAATCCGCATGTCCTATATATTCCAATGTTTTACGTTCGTGACTGAAGAGAGTAAACGAAATGTTAGCATCTCGCGACGTATGTCTTCTATCGTTACTGGTATACGATAAACCTCAGTAGACAAAGTAACCTGACACTTAACTTACCCTGTCAGGAGCTAAGGTTTTGCAACCTGCAAATACATAAGTAGACGAAGATTTAAAAATACAATCCACATGTTTGTTGCCTCGGAAACGAACTGGGTGTAATAATAATTGATTGAGACTTACTATGTGGTTCTGATTCATAGACACTCTTTCCATCCTCTTCCTTAACTCGAATTTGTGATTCCGTGAAAGACATTTGCATTGGGAACGTATCACTTCTTCCGGTTTGAGCTGCTTCCGACGCGCGAACACACCAAGCCCGATCGACCACGGTCAAATTAGCGCGCCTGTTATGCGGTTTAAGCAGGCGGAGTCGTGTGCACAAAGTCCTGACCAATAGAATCGTGTAGTGAGCACAATTCGCTTCTGTGACTGACTCAAATCTTGTGTGCGTGCGCTTGTGCCGATTGGTTAGATCAATTGGACAGCCAGACAGGTGGAGTGCGACTCAGCAAGAACGTGTTTGACCTATTGCAATGCAGAAGCGGCGATCGGATCGATTACACAGTTGTATGTCAAATATCTGGGTCATCTGCCCCGGTCTAGCCTGTGGTCTACTCCAGGCGTTCATCTCTTCGCTTGTGCCGATTAGACCACTTGGGAAAACCCTTCGCAAGTGTTAGTGCACAAAACCGATGCGTCGTACTGTAAACAGAGGGAGTGAATAATTTTATAGATAAATTGTAGGAAATTGTTAGAAACGGGTGATTATTGTTTAACCCATCAAGCGCAACGTTGTGAACTCAGTTACGACACCCTCTATTGGTACCACTGGGATAAAAAATGAGGCTGGGGGCGTATGAACGTAAATTCCATTTGAATAATCTTACGGATTCTTATTACCCTCTCCAAGCCGGCTTGTGCACTCAGGGTTTTACGTCATAGTCCATAAGTACTGCTCTAAATAGCAAAAGTAAGAAGGTAGAAAGTAATGGTTAATTTACCCTGTAGCACTAGAGAAAGTATATGATGTAATGTGAAGAAAAAACATGACTAAACATCGCACAACTCGTAGGGGTTTTAGAATCCGAATTTAAGCCACATTTATGTCTAATATTTGATATGTCAGTCTACTGTGCCTGCAAGACCGTTTGTTTCAACAACTGATATAAGGTTAACTGCGTCGGTTTGTAGGTAGGTTCCTGTAGCAGATTACGTGATTGACCTGGTCAGGCCATCGGAGAATGAACGGTATCATTAATGCACTTCGCCAAACATCCAAACGCTACTCGTCGCGCTTACGCTGTAGTATGCACACTGGAAAAACAAGAGGGAAAGTGAACTGGGTAGGTTGCCGAATATGAACCAGGGTCACCCAGTTGTTACAAGTGTCCTGTCAAGAGGACACCTATCCGAGTCAGAAAGCTGCCTTATCGTATCCGGTCTCTTTTAACCATTCTTATCCAAAATTGTCAGTCTGTTCGCCTTATGAGCGTTGTTGATGTGTAGATACATGGTTCACCTGCTGCTTTCATGAGTTTGTTGACCGAGTGTTGTACGTTTTCGTAGCCCCTTGAAACAGAGAATTCAAAAACAGATTTTCGTGCTATGTATCTCTTGATCAAATTTCGCTGCATCGTTACGGAGTGTCTATTGCAGGTTCTGGTTTCTTTTTAGCAAAGTTCGGTAGGAATTGTAAAGCTTTCATTGTGGAGTTAACCAAGACGTTTTACTCAGCTCATCATCATGCGTTGCGGATTGTGTCAACCGAGTTCAGTTGTTCAGACAAGTTCATCACGTTGACCAACCGTTGAAGTTGAATATACAGCGCTGTGGAAAGACATCCGTTAAGACTGACACCAGCATGAAGTAGGGTTATATCTAAACCCCAACCCTACTTACTTTATATCTGAGCACGTGGGTAGTTGCTTACAGAATGTTGAGGGTCTTGGTGCTCGAAGAAGGTAACTGCATTCTTTTATGCACACGGTGATGCTAGTCAATGACCGTGCCAAAAGCTCACAGCCAGGAAGAACGGCATTGTTTGACACAGCTCTCGTGAGAAAGATGGATACGTTTGAAAGATATCTCATTACAAATAGGACGTTATAATTAGTCCAGGCTTGGGCAAGCAGAGATACTGGAGCCATCCGTGTGAGTACTTAAAACATGTGGAACGTCGTGGTGACCTATTAAACAGACAGTAGGTGATAGCATACCTGTAAAAGAACGTAGAACCAGCAAACTGAATTCTGTGTTCAATGTCAGTGCTCCTTTTGAACAAAACGAAAGACACGTCTAAATAACTCTTAGGTAGAAATTGAATGATGAGCTGCTGCTATACAGAATAAAAATATTGAACAGGAAAATCACCAGAACAAATGCTACGACTAAATAACAGGATAATTGCTTACCTAATGTGAGCAATCGACAACAAGGACCTGTATTTAGTTAACAGACATTAAGGTAATGCTGCCAAAGTAAAGTTAATGTGCTTTGCTCTCAGCGTGCTTCAGTCACCAACCATGAAACGTGTGCGATCAAATTGACACAGTTCGAAGTTTTGCTCTATCTTAAGATGTTCGCTGGTGTGCTGGCAACCTACAACTGGTCCCGAAAACTACGGTGCAATTTTGGGGATACATTCACTTAACTTAAGACATGTTTATGCCGAACCAGTCTGGAATTTTGGCATTACGCGAAATGAGCGAAGAGCGCGTTCCAGGACACTTACTGCTCGAGCAGCATAGAGCAAAACATGATATAAGGATATCGGTGAGTGAATATTCTGGTTGTAGTATTGATCTCAGATCATGGGAGAACACAGCCCGGAACCTGGAGTAGGTCGATGCAAACATGGACGCGACATTTCAATGAACAACACCTCCTCAACGGTGACGTACGGTGCATGGCGCGGTATGTACAACTGATCACACCCATGTAGCCGTTTGACTCTGTGACAAGTGTGATTGCGCCAGTTCATTCAATTTAGACAGCTGACGACAAACTCATAGCCAGAAGTCAACGAAGAGGCAGAGCTTTGGTAAGGTGTAGGTAAACTGATTCACTTCTATTTTTGGTATTCATACAAACGATCGATCACAGTTGTTTAGTGAACATCTTTATTTTTTGGAAGCTGCATACAAGCTCCATTCTGATCGCAATCCTGTTTTATCTTTGGAACTAAAACTCGACTACATCACTGTACTTAAAATGAAAACTTGCCTAGTTTTCCTAATCTACTTAGTCTGAATTAACGTCTACCAATATAATTACGCTTCTAACTCGTCCATTATTTTGTTGACTGTTTCCTTTCAATCAGGTTTTTTTAACATTGATTTTGCTTTATAATTTACCGTAGCAGATTCTTGTACTTTGATTTCAGAGGAAAGTAGCGTTTCCACTTTTCACTTACTTCCATCATTTGGGCAACTATTTTGGCCTTGCTGTGTTTCGAAGTTTCCAGCCATATGTGCAGGTCAGTTCTATAGTGATGAATATGTACACATGTCTTTTGGCTTTGATCAGTGTGATAGATTAGAGCAGGCGGGGATGCTTCCGAACTTGTAACGGAAACACCATATCGGTTTTCGCTTACTTGAAGGTATTCGAAATGACAATATGTGTGGAGATCCCGTGTTCTTTAAACGATAATCAGAATGGAACATGTGTGACTATCATCAGAATAAAAATAAAAATTGGATTTTTAATTAATCGTGTCTATCCACCGTGTACAGTTAGCTGCACGCCAGAAAAAAGTGCCAGTGAGCCTCACTTAGAGCAAACATACACAAGAATGTGGATACAAAACAGGCAAGCGGGATTCAGTGGATGCAAGTGAGATCCTTAGCTAAGCATTGATGACTGCGCCTCTAAAACAGGCTTCTACTTTGGCGTCGCAACTGCTGATAGATCATTTTTCTACCTAACGATTTAATTGTCAACGCATTCGGTTAGTCTATCAAATTTGATGTTCGTTAAATATCTTACATTTCTTTTCGTAGGTAATTATAGCGCAGATTAATTCAATTTGCCAGTGAGACAATGACCACGGCTGTTCACTCAAGGACCTCACAGTTATGAGCATGAATATAACCGTCCAGATTGTTTGTTTTTGTTTAAATAGATCTCTTAAAAAACATATCTTCGTTGAGTTGTCTTTTTGCAGCAAAAACATCGTTTACTGTGTTTGACTTTCTTTAGAACAAAGTTCATGTTCCAGTCTGAATATTTACAGGCAAACATTTTGCTCTGAATTCTGGTGAGGTTTCTACTTACAAAAAAATGTTGTTCGTTGAAGAGTGAGCAAATTAAGTCGATTTGATCATCTACACACTCAAGTGTAATTCATTTGACAAAAGGTCCGTAGTTAATTCACCTTTTTGCTTCCCTATACTCGTCATTCTAAAAGTGGTATTGTCAATTTATTACTAGTACACTCATATATGAATATTCTCAAGTGTTTGTTGAAAAGACACGTCTATTGGAAAAACTAACACTACATTTGGATACATTTGTTTTTCATGATATTCATCAACTTCAGATTTGATTTACAAAATCAGTTATATCTACTCAAGTCAATATGATTTGTTCCGGTTATCTTAAGACGTGAATCATGTGTACATACCACACATTCAAGCATTTATCTACAAGCTAAATCCTCGTGATAATCGTATTTTCCAATCACACACTTCTGGCTGTTTTATGACGTTGTATTGTCTTTCGTAAATTTCAGTTGCAAAGAACTTTATTTGTGGTTCAATTAATGTGCAGTTTATTCGGAAGCTCATAAGAAGTAAGAAATCGTTTGCTTATGTGTTTCTGTTTTCTCGTTTTGTCCGGACTTGAAGCATGTCATTCAAAACGTTGACAGAAATGTGGAGAAACCAGTGTTAACGCAGAATACTAAAATATACTGAAAGAAAATCCCGAGACTTATGCACTAATGGCGAAGAGTGAGAACGGGTAACAAAGGTTTTCAGATGAATTGTAACGAGGGCTGGATTTCACGTAGGTGAGAGCTGAGTAGAGGTTTGACCATCTCAGCCTAATCAATCGGTACGACAAAGCTGGACAGCACTTTACAGTTCAAGGAGTTGTTGACTGTAAGCTAATTCCATCAGCGCAGTAGCTCACTGTGTATTAAGAGAATGAACACTTAAGGGTTCAGTCCTGTTAAGCTGAAGGTAATCAGCCAATAGATGATCTGATGTGTAGAGGGTTTTGAGTATGAAAATGAGATCCCCTTTAAGGTATGACTAACGCAGTGTTCTAGCCTCACCAACCACCCTGGATCGGTATATTTGTAAGCATCGTATCATCACCAAGGGCCCATCTCTGAACACCTTCAGACACAAATATACCAACCACTAAAGTGTTAGATTGTCATCCACGCAGTTGCCCTGATTATCACCATTCATTATTATCCCATTTCAGGTTTATACCTGATTCACGTGAATCCCTTGTAACGATATACGCCAATAAGAATGATCGAAAACACCTGTTTGCAATCTTGATTTCTTAGAAATACTTTGGGTATAATGACGTGATTACCTTCGACGTGTTCATTTATTTTGATAGTAGCTGCAGGAGTGCAAATTCGCTTCCATGTGCGGGAAGATTAAGTAGCTTAACACACTGAGGAAAGTTTTAGGGCAGAAGGTTTCACAATTCCCCCCTAGGAGATTTATTACCAGCTATGTGGTTTGTAGGCTATGTATTTAACATATTCAACCTGTATTGAAGACATGAAGTGGTAAACGTGTCACAATATGGGAAGAAATAAAGGCATTGTGTAAGATAAAGATGGGGATAGGTATAGAGGGAGAAGGATTCACATTGGTGTACATGGAAACTCGCAACACTTCCATTATTCGCCACATCCGACGGTGTCCCTAACCAAGGTGTCTGTTGTCTTTCAGAGCCCGGCCAGGAAGCCAGGAATATCATACTAAAAAATTTCGGTATGACTGTCTTCCGACAGCGAACCTAAGGCATATACTGACCATCAGGCTGCCGCACACAGCCTAATCCACCACTCGCAAACAAGGCACAATGTGGCAGACGGTAAGTTGGCATTCGTAAGATGTGGCCAAACAAAGGAAAGTGAAGTGGGATAAGTTCGTTCAAGTGCTGACCGAGTATTTCTGTTTCGAACACACTTCGGCAACTTCTTCATTGCTGACACAGTGTTCCAACCACAGGCTGTTAATGCTTCGGAGACACTGATGGACGGAAGCGGACACTGTGGAAATATTCAGCGCGTATCTGTACAATAGGATCGCCCTTACAGTGATATTGTATACTCGGTCTTTCGCAGAAAGAATGAAATCATAACAATACCACAAATGGCATACAATACAATTTTTAATCTCATCAGACACTCCACCATCGCTGATACAGCTCTCTAAAGACAAGAATTTCTCAACTACTTTTCACGGCTCATCACCAAAGGAGAGAGTAGATGCAGAATCCTGTCAAATCTTGCAACAGCACCTTGCACTCAATAGGTGCAAAAGACACACCGACTTGACGAACTGAAGCTTCTAGTCTGTCAGAGATGTTCTTGGCTTCACGCGAACCTTCACACATAAAGCAATGTTTTGAAGCCGAATGTCTGGGAGCAGTTCCGTATAATAATAACCGCGGTCTGGCAGGGCACACTCTGGGATCTCGTCCACTGTAAGGTTGTTTAGGAAGATGATAATTGTTGGCCTTCTATATAAATGGCGAAAATCAATCACTTAACGTAGTGTCACTATGTCATTAGTGCAGCCACGGCTAAGGCGAAACCCAGTGTGCTCCTCACGGATATACTGGACCTCCATCTATGAAAAGGACAAGAGGGAGTACCTCTGGACCGGGTATCTTGTGACGTTTTAGGAACTGGGTGACAAACAAGACATCTGTTCCGGATGTTTGAAAAACGTTAACACACAAAAAACAGACAGAATCCGAAGGTATAGTCGACGATACAAATAAGTAGCTGAACCGCTGTTGAAAGTGCTCATTCTAACATCCTAAACTTCGTTGCAGGTTTAACGTTGGTTTCACAAATTACCTCCCTCACACACTGCTTCCTGCTAGCCGTCACTCAAATGGGATGGGAAAGCTTCCGATAGTTCCCAGTAGCAGCGGCTTGTTATACATCGATGGCGCGTTGTGTCCACCATGCCTCGCGATCTCTCGTAGTTGCTTCCGGAGTTCCCAACGAGTAGCCTTGTGAGTTTATTTGTACTCGTTGCTGGCTGGTATAATCCGGCGAGAAGTTCTAGTGCGGTGCGAAGACATTCAGTGGATTGATTATAAAAATCACCTTTCGCTGTGTTTGGACTGCTGTCTGTTTGAGAATATGTCACAACAACAAACAGACAGCATTTGTGAGGGGGGTCTCTCGATGCCTTAACCGAACCTTCCGGTCTGATAGCATAAAAATAGCTGCTGACGGACACCCAGTCATCTTCTCTGTGTATGCGTTTAGGGTTTTGCTAACACCGGCTTGGCCAGTGACTTCTGCTGCAGAGTCTCCAGACAAACGCCTATAGAACGCGCACAGTGAGGTGGTTGATGGATATTACAGTTGTAGCAATGAGCTCGAATCCTGAAGCCGTGTTTCAGCAAGACAACCTATGTCGATGGCCAGCGTCCTCAGAGTACGTGTAAGAGCTGCCTGCTGACCTATTCGCATGAGTGTTTGAACACTGAAGTTGGCAAGCCTAACTGATGTTCGGTAGGGGGGGGGGGGCAAGTATGGGTTTGTGTTCTTCAGGCAAAGAAACCCTAGTATTTGACGCTGTCATTCTGGCATTGAGCTAACCTACCCTTTTACCCGAGTACATGGCAGAATATATTAAAGAGTCTATCACCAAAACCCCTTGCTCCCGTGTATGTCTAAAGATAATTAGTTTGGTACTGCCAACTTAGTGATCAGTGCAGTTTTGCTAAAGATTGTGCATGAGTTTGCACATAACGGACAACTGACTCGGGTAGTTTGATTTATTTATGGAGATTTGTACAGTGTCTATTTTGGCAGGGAATCACCTTGACGTTTAGCTTGAACTCAACCAGATAAACCTCTGACCAGATGAACAAGACTCCATCAAGGCCTCAGTTGTGTAGCTTCCATAGATGGATGGATCGATCAGATTTCGCGTCACAGTTCAAGATAACTGACATCAAAGGACATCATTTCACTAACTAGCAGCTCTGATCTAAAAATCACGAACAGTCGGCATATATCTCAACAAAAGAGCAAACGAAAATGTGTACGCCCAGAACAGCCAAGTTAACTTTTTTATGATTTCTTCAACTGCTGACATTAAAGTGTTTCTACAGAGTTGATGGTTCCCCTCTTCAAAAAAGCTGGACAATGCACACCACCGTGTCGTGACGTGGATAGCGCAACTTTAGAACGAAATGATTGTCTCATGGGGCCTAGTCGCAACATTCGTTTTACACCGTATTACATCACTGATAGTCGGGTGTTTTTAAGGTAGGTTTCCAACGCAAATTATACCTACGTGATCAGCTACCTTTCAGCAGGCGCTTGACCATATCAGGACTGATTGGGATAGGCGAATACTTTTGCCGCGGATGTTCTTTTCTTGTGCAAAGTTCGTTTTCTATCAGGGATATTTGAGTAGCACTCAGCTTACATTTTGTTAATATCATTTGTGTACTTGTTACGAAAAATCGTTCTGCTGAACGTTTTAGCCTAGCGGCTCGAATGAGCTCGTCCGGAGCTGATTGATTGTTCATCAGTTACCGGAAATACCACGTTATTACAGGTTATGTACATCTATTACAAGCTGCTACAACGCACTCCGATGTCGACGACTACATTTCTTATATTTTGAGGGAAAATATTCGATCGATGAACGCCTGAGAAAGCACCCGACGCTGACAATGTCAGCCAGTTCAGTTCCGTCAAAATCGCGCGTATCAGTGCCATCAGTATTATATCTTGTTCAGTGTTTGACATCACTCGAAGCCACCAACATTGCCACAACTACACTGATATTGTTAAATATTTTTCTACGCTTTGTATCATGACAAATGAATACCTAGGGCCATTCAGCACGCTAAACCAAACGACAGCGCCAGACAACATATCTCCTCTTGTTTGTGAACTGATCTATATTCTCCCCATCTCGTATGTTCTGGAGTTAACGTCATTCATCGAATCAATGCATGGCTGATCATCACTGATCATTCAGTACTCGTTACACGTGAGTCTCCACATTTTTCTATCAAACCTCATTTCTGAACAAGAATTTATAGCGTATTTATCTGCATATCCATATCAGTACATTATTCCTGTGATGTTCGTTAACTGAATGTGAACATCTGGCATTTGTATGTGCCGTTCTATCAAATTGCTAAATCATCGAAGCGGATGGTACCAAAAGATAGGTTAGCCCTATGGTTTTGTCGAAGGATGTATTTTTACACTAACGATGATCAGCAGGCGGGAATGAAACGATATATTGTCCACCAGCGTACTCGATAGAAAGAGGAAAACGCGTCAATCACGTATACCCACGTAACATGAGCAACATTTAATCCCAGTTTTGCATGAGAATATCTTGTTAACCCTGCTGTTCGCATTCGGTGAAGAATATGCACGTCGCACGATGTCAGGGTTACACAATCCCAACAGCAATGTATGTACGCGATTGACAGTAAACCACAATTTAACTTGCTAGTTCAAACACTCGATGCACGCGAATGATGATGTAGCCAGTTAGACGTACCAAACAGAAGTACACTTTTCATCTGTCAAGAATGACAGTGTTTATAGGAGTTCCAGGTATATAGTTCAACTGTCCGCCAAAGGTATATAATCCAAACATTGATTCCATTGTATAACCGAACACCACAATCCCACTTATTCTGAGAAACATCCAGATAATAGAAGCTGTGCAAAAACTCTTTTGTCGGTTTTTGTCAAATTAAGATAGATCACACAATGGAATTAACTTGAAAATGAAACAAATAAATTAACACGAAAACTTTTTTCCTTCCTAACTAAAAAAATCGTACAAACGACGGACTGGTTGTTCTAGAATTAAAACTGTAAGGATCAAGTGGTAACTTTTTTTAATCATTTTTATTTGTTAAAGTTGCACAACTGTTTTCTCTTGCTATCTAAAACCCTAAACTTAATGAAGTTTTATGACGGAATGAGGTGGACACTGCCACCAAGTTAAGCTGAGATCTGTCAGACAGTTTGTAATCTACAATACAGAAATATTCAAATATAGTCTGAACTGTGTGCTCCTTCAGGTCTTTTGATAGGCGATAACCAGTCGACATAGAACGGTTAACAAATATTTTGGGCTGTTCAACTAATTCAGCAGCAAAACGCAAAATTCCCCATGCGTAATAAACCCTGGTCAGGTCGATCGTGCTTCAGGTAAATATCTGTTCTAGCAACCATTCCAGACCATGATATTTGGGACAATTCACTTGGGTTCTCTTTTGTTCACCCAACAGTCGTTCTTGGTAGACAGTTATGCTTGCTTTCGTGTTGACAGGTCAAAATGTCGTATGCATCTATGTTGGAAAATCCAAAGAGTTGTGAACTATCAGACTTACACGTGATGTGTACTGTTAGTTCGTTATGGAAGGATTTTAAGTTGACCCTTATTGTTGAGAAAGATCCCGCCCCTATCTCCAACAGTCCTGTCTCGTCACTGCCGCAGTATTATTGCACAATTTCACGTACCGATGAGGCACAGATTCACCACGTACTAGTTTGCACTACTTCCATACTCAGCGCTTTTTATGATCTCACATTTGTTACTGCATTCTAGACGTCAGGATCTTCCAGTGGACCGGAGATACGTAAGGATGACACGCGCAGGTACGAGTTTGGAACATTGTTCGACTACGACTTATCAGTGTTGATTCACGCTGAGTATAGTCCAAGAACAGAACCATTCAGCCCTACGGAACTGTCCTCATCGCTTTAAAATTCGTTGCTGGATAAGCCTTCAGACCGATGTTTTAGGGAATGTGTTGGAGTTCCGTGACCACTGTGAATAAGGGACCCTCATGTCAACTTCGGTGGCAAACAAATAATGAAGTGCTTACGGACCGTTAGTCACTCGTTGTCTGACATACTGGAGTAGTCCGGCTGCCATCGCTTTGTCTGAGAACTCCTACACATGAAAGGGTTTCGTGGCACTTATTGCGTGATTTACGAACCCTAGCTTCGAACGATTAAGATAACATTCAGTGCGACGCGTTATGCGAACTTATGTCGACTGTGTTTTGAGCACCACGTGTTCCACAGAGTGAAGGGACCAAGCGAATCAAGTAATGAATAACGTCAAAAGTTCGCCAAACTAACTCTGACTAACATTCCGTTGAGAACACATTAAAGCGAGGGCCAACCAAACAACTACGTCGTTTTCCTTACCCATTTCTTTGTCCAAGTGTAACAGACACAAACCGGGCACGGACAATTCCATCTTACGCGAGTTCTACTGATATCAATCACGACTGAGGTTTACTGGAGACATAAATCTCAGTTCATCCATTGTGTTGAGGAATCAATTCGCTTTACTGCAGTAGTAGTACGATGAAGTAGTTTTACTGTCCATAGTAAGCATAGCACATGAATCTGGTTGAGAAGATTCCATGAATGAGAAGGTCGGAGCCAATGTGCTAATGTGTACTTCGGGGTCCACATCACCTATCAGAATGGCCGTGAGGTCGATTTTTGGGCCCTCGGGCTTTATGCGACTTATGCGTGCATGCTACCTGGAGTACCCTGCGATGGGATATTGTCCTCTTCTTGTCTGCCGGAATGTTACCTTACCTGCATAAGCAACCGGAGCAGGCTAAATGCTGCTGTCCGTAGTGCCTTCTGTCACGAGAGATATGCGCAGTAGCCTGGGCAACCTACTGATGCCAGTCATGACTGACAGTTTACCCCAGGGAATTTTCATACAAGTTGGCGACTGATAATATAATAACGACCACTAAAAAGTTAGACAGTTGAATATCAGAGTCAGCCTCAACCAATCAGAATGCAGCCAGCGAACGAAAATCATAAAACGGTATGGTGTCAGCTTAAGGATGTAAGATTGATGCGAGGTGCTGACAGTCTCCGAGGGCTTACGAGTAGTCCCGTCGTTACTAGGTTATATAACGCTTTTACAAAACTATGTTGCATAAATTCCAAGTCGCATACGGTAGGCCCCGGTTTTGTAGGTAACTCTGTCTCGAGGCCGTGTTTTTGTGCCCGAAGTTGATTGTACTGATCAATAAAATATTCATGCGCCGCAATTGGCTTCTATATGAGCATAAACTATGTGACCGAGACATGCATGTAAAGCACAACATCCTTGCTGCGCGGATGCAGGTTACGTTGCTGTTTCAAACGAATTTGTCATGCTCCCAATAGGTTTGATTGTAATGCCTTGTTTGTTTATACATCTCACAACTGATGAGCTATCTCACAGCCAGTCTTCTGACTTTACTGTTGGAACTTTAATGAATACCGGGAGTTCACCCGGTCATCAATTCTCATTCTGCCATATCCATCCATCTACAATCGGCTGAACCCTTTAAACTCTATGACTCGAGTGCCCTATTGGAGTACGACCTGTGATTGATACGAATGCCGAAACCGTTGGAATTCTGTTGAATTATCTGGACAAATGAAGAGTTGCATGAAGCATAGTAATTGGATAATCTAGGGTATTCACTAAAGACGATCCGACCAGCAGGGTTAACAACCGACGTATCAGATGCAAGGATGCAGTGAAGTGAGTAGCGGTGACCAAACAGTTAGTTGATTTACGCTAAAATTCGCATGAACGATCATTACTGAGACGGCCTTAGCAACAACAGTAGATTCAGTCACTGAACTCAAGAAACATACGCTGAGATGATTCAGCCAATTCGCGCATTCTCGTCGAGCACAGGCATACAAACAAACCGGTTTTTTGCCGAATAAAAATAAGCTCGATGAACACAGCGAACTTCACGTGTTGCAAATCAAAGGCAGTACATTTTATGAACATGTCCAGTTTGTGCAGGTTGATCATAACAAACTACCCTGTTCATTTCTGTCTTTTGCCGTAAAGCCATGGAAATTTTCCAGTTTCATAAACTACAGTGCATGCTTACATGGCTGACCAATGTCTTACTCTAAGCGCATGAAGTTCCTTGGAATGAAAGAAAACAAGACCGCTCAGAGACGACTCTGAAAAGCTGAGAAACGCTTATAAAATACGACGCGGCTTCGAATTTATGCAACAAAAGTTAGAAACACACCTACCTGGTTTTGTAATGACACCAACTGCAACAAATGCAGTAGTTCGCGTTAGACAGTTCATACGTCTAAGTAGGCCGGTTTTTCTCTTACTCACGATAGTTTTGTTGACGAAACTAATTCAACAACCAAGGACATAAAAATACGGAGCTACGGAATGGGTAGACAGGAAGGAGATACCTTCAGGTCTTTGAAAATTAGTAACGCAGACTAAGAAGAAACACAACAAATACAGTAAAAATCAGCTCACCTTGTGGTTATGACAGTTAGGGCCGAATTCTAAACCTAACCTGTCTGTCTGCAGAACAACTCCAATGTAACAGGGTTTTGAGATCAGATATCAAGTGGTTCACTTTTGAGGTAAGGACGGTGACGACCAAAAGCACATGTGAAGTCTATTGTCGTTTAGCACATTCGATTTGGTATGACGGTTCCACTGAAATACAAAAGTACGCTGTCGGTAGCAGTGAGATAAAACCGAAAAACCCTGAATTCAGTTCGTCCACGTGAAGTCGCCTTTCGCAACAACAAAATCCCAGGGAGAAAAAAAGCGACAGATGGTCGTGCTATCTGAGCTGCTATAAAAGTGTCTCGCCGGGTAGACGACCGATGGGATAATGGAACAGTTCACTGACCTAGCCATCGATTGACCAATCAGAATGCGTGTTGGGAAAAAACTATGAAACGAGTGGCTGACCTCATGGATGATGCGTTCTCGAGGTCGGCTTCATGGTGGGGTGACAGTGTGACTGAAAGGTAGACACGGATAGTCCAATCAGATGCTGTCAAGTTGGCCGATCGATAGTGTCGTTTATGACAGTAACAAATCTTGCTTCAGGTTGAGTTGGCCACGAATTTCCTTGTATTAGGGTTGTAATTTGGGTAAGTTGATCGGTTAAGGGGTTGTATATATCTGCTGAGCAAAACACTCACTGTCGGAACGTGATCTTGAATGGTAACGATGGCTAAGTATTTTGAGTGGTGATGCGTTGTAGCGTCCGCATGGGTGTGCGTAGAGGGCAGTAGAGGAGTATTCAGAAGTTACGGCGTCACAGTGACATGAAATAAGAAAGATACGGCTAACACTTTCGCGTAAATACAGGTTACACCAGATAGGAAAAGGTGGTAAAGAATAAGCACTTGCAATATCACATTTCACTTCCGTTGACGATGTAAACAAATGACGTTTACTGAGGGCGGGCAACAAAGTGACCGGAGTGTTGTCCAATTCTATTGGTCTGTACATACCTTTCTAAACGAGCAACAGGCTGCTGATGCAACGCCAATGATCGAATGACAGACAGGCAAATTGTTTACGGTGTTTTAGGCGAGATCCGTGTTCAGTTGGAAGAAGAAATTAGGGGTTGCCAAATTGGGACTAATACACCGATCGCTTTGGTTCCATCGAGTTGGCACGCGCTTGCAGGCTGGGGATCACTCAGTCGGGTTGTTTTTTGTGTTCGTCAGTCTAATCGATCGGTCAGTCTGGCCTAAGTAGGACGGACATTCAGAGGTCAGTGTTATGGCTTTTAATTTCTTGGTCAATTGGTTTACTATTGATGCAGAGCCTAGCGATATTTTCCCATTACGTTCGACAATGAAACCCTTCGCGAAAATTCCGAGTCAACTTCCCTAGTCGTAAAATTTAATCAGACAGGTAATCTCCCATTAGGCATCTTCTGCAGGATCAAAGCTACTAAACTACTTATCAGTGGTTCGGTTTCAGTATTGAACAATGGCAATTGTGAATTCTAGCGTTAACCGCTTGAGACGTTCTACTGTGTTTGTCACTTCCCGTATCAGCTGATGGATCCCACATAGCTCAGTGGGATAAGTAGATAACTAAGTCCAAATGTAAAAGTTTTCATTTCTCGGCTAGCTGGGCGCATTGAATGGCCATTCGCGAAAACCAAACTAAGATTGGGTTTCGATCAAAGTTTACCGTAAAACAAAACGCAGTAGGTTTTATGATGAATATTCGAACTTACCAATCAGCCTGTTTCTCAATCTCCATTGGTCAACGGCCTATATGATCCTATTGGATGATGCGCCGTTTTATTTGTGTCCGTAAAGGCTTTCGATCCAATGTTGTTGCTCGGTTTACTGGCCCTCTCACGCACGCTAATTGGTTGCACAATGTTGGGCTTCGTGAGAGGTCACATCAACCGATTCATACCATCGTTTGATTGTCATATCGCTCAGGTTTTGGCGATTTACCTGGCTTTACTGATTGACGTGAGATTGTGTCTTTTCGAGCTAACAATCAGCTTCAGCCGTCATTACGGAAACTACCCATACCCATCATAACATGAACTACGTTCACGCTAAATCCATGCTTGCAACATATGCCATATTTCGTTCGATTCATTTCATGGTTTCCTGACAGTTCTGCAGTTGTATGCCCCCAAGATAGGACCCTAACTTTGGTCCGATGTTTGCACCCAATATTTCTTCTGCCGTGTTCTATGACAAACTTCGTCCGACACATCGAGAGCTATATGGTTGAGCCCATTTCGGACTTTGTGAGAACTCAGGCGCGTAGAGTTTCCAATCGTACCATGCTAGGCTAGAGATGATGCCAGCAAAGGACTAATTAGAACTTACTGGTACTTATGGTATATCTTTGATTTGGCAAACTGCGCATATTTCGAAGCACTACGTCATGGGGCAGCAAAAAGGAAACAGTTCGAACCGTCAGGTTCAAACGAAGATATATGTAATAATTGTACTTCAAAACACCGCTGAACTGCTAACTGTTGCCGTGCCTCCGGGTTGCGCGCTTAAAACTACAGATGAGTAAACCAACCAAAATAACAGCAGCTAGAAGACAGTCATCTCAGGCGTGATGGCTATGGTCGATGCGAATAAAACGAAAACGAATACCCACCCATTCAAATGTCCGAATGAAAAACAAACTTGACAAGAAAAGTTAGAAACAGCTAACATCCTCGGAACTGATATAAGAACAACCTGGCTACCGACTGCTTGAAATTTTATCCACGTATGAGCTCAGACAGTGTTATCCGTATGGCAACACAAAGGAACTCTCAGATCAGTAAATGGGACGAACTTCGAAACAACGATGTGGTTACTCAATGGGTGTTCGTGTCGAAGCTTTAAAAGTAGAAATTCGAGTGCTGTGAATTTATATGAATTGGAGAGAATCATAACACGCGGTTCTTTAGTGATAGCCAATGAAAATTTAACTAGTCAGATTAAACTGATATATTGTTGAGCTTGCTAAATTAGGAAAAGCTGTGAAACGAAAACCTGGTTGTTTCATTCCCTCTCCTACTAGTGTTCACTACGGTCTTAGTTCAGTTTGTGAGCTGATCAGGTGGTGCAGTGGGGATGATAGACCACACCATACTACTCATGAGTAGTCATGCGGAAACAGGCTGTTAGTTATTGCAGAGCAAAATACCAGAAGAAACACTGGAGTGCACTTCGGCAAGAAATTGTGGTTTCCGTGCATGGATGTGGTATTAGCAAACCTAGCGTCCGGGGATTACCTCTATGAGTAGTTGAATGTTTGTGTTCGAGGTGGTGTTGAAGCGTTTCTCTCTCATTAGATTTGGCCATCGAGGCTTGGAACAGCAGGGCGCGTAGAGGGTGTAAGTGTATAAGTAAATTCTTTTGCAACACTCACTGAGTGGACCAGGTGTGTCACGTTATTACATCTGATCCGATCAGAAAGCAATAAGATACTATTGAATGTATGATTTAAAGATCGCCACATTCATCATTTCATCGTGACGGTTTGACCGAGCGATGTTCACTGTCCATTTTGGTTTACCGCACCGAAAAACAATAAAGAAGTATTAACCGTTTTCAGTGTATGAATCAATCACTAGATGAGTCAGGTTATTGAAACCGGTCCCGCTGGGTGTCGCCACTGACTATAGGATCGCGTCACTGTACGTGTGCTGACGCTTCTGACATGACCACCCCAGTCGTGGTGGAAGTTGTGGATGCCCGAAGTCACGCTGACTACGCCAAACGAACTCCTCATTCACTCGACGATATTTTCTTGTGGTTGACTGAGTCAGACAATCAAGGGGAGCTAGTAAAGAGATCCATTTGTACTGTCCAAAAACGGTTTTACCCAGTCAGAATGTGCAAAAATTCCCCAGAAACTTCGCAATATTTCCACCTGGTCGACCTCTAATCTGCTATGATCATTGGTGGTTTACTGACTTCAGCCAGTAGCTTCAGTAAATGTCCTTCGATCTGTTGATTCAGGAATGTTTGTAGATTACTATGCATCATATAAATACCCAATATTTCTCTTCCTTTTGCACACGTTTTTGAGTGAAATGAAGCGGCTTTTGGCATTCGTCTTCTAAGTTGATTTGGAAACAATTTGCAGGGACAGTCTAGTTAATCCCAGGACCAAGATTTTCCGTTTTCCTTATTACACGGACGAAAACTCGACTTTTATCAAGCGCAGTAATATTCTGTCAACTGTGCCTTGTAACATTCCGAAGGTTTACAACAGAAGTCAAGTGAAATAAACTTCGGATTGTCTCCATTTGTTGGGGCACAATCTTAGGGAACGGAAACAAAGAAATGCACTTGCATTTAGTGTCACCACATGCCGTACCATCACTAATTACCCCTGTCAACTGTTTTATTTCATTTGTCCGCAGTTTACAATCTAGATCCAAACTTGAACATAGTCGTTTGTATTTTAACAGCCCCACACAATCTTTAACATCGGGGTCCTCACTTGCCACGTACACATCAGTTGTCAACTGTTTGTATACGGTACACACAAAGTGTTTGGGTGTAACTAATGTAGAAAGGACCTATTGACTTCAAAACTAGGGTTTTCAAGGCCAGAGCACCACATAAACTTCGGAATGGGACCGGGTCACATATACAGTGAATTCAGGCCCTGTCGATGAGAGTGCTTTCGATGCAATCAGATTTCTGTGGTCTGACAGACGCAAGCCTTTGTGAAGTGCAATCTAAATCGTAGCTGCTTTCGCAATTGATGGTCACGGGAACACCAAGAGCTGAAAGAAACTGCGCTACTCAGTATAATTAGGTGAGACTCCAAGATACTAATCGAAAACAGTAATGACTTTAACAGACAATCAAAATTTACTCCTTCGACAATGATTTGTAAGCGATCTTTCCCCTGGTCTACATACTGTTTGGCCTTAGGTGTACTGCATACGGGTCGTCCAAACTATGTATTCATGTGCCAGAACGAATTGCATCACTTGTTGTCAGTGTTTTGTATTGGTTACTATACTGACAATCACCATCACATCTCGTCTTGTCTAGTACGATAGCTACTTTGAAACGCCGTCATAAACTTATCATACGTTTCCTCAATCGAACGGGAAAAAATACCACGACATATGCACAATTATCTTTCAATTATTGAGGAAGATTAGTGGTTTATGTCTGTGGAATGAAAATTGACGAAAACTAATGCCACCTGTATCCTTGGTCGTTCTTCGCACACTCAAATGGCAAACACAGTAAGCACTCCCAAGTAACCACCGATAATCCCGTCAGACAGGAGCAACCGTACACAACACTATAGCAATTCTAAGGTTTTCCGTGTCCGGGGACACAAAATGTACTTAATTTCATGAGCATAAATTCACAGGGTTAAGCATCTACTACTTTCCGAGCAAGAAATGAAGACAGCACGCTTCAACTTCACATCTTCTCCATTACACACGGTAGGTTGTGTGGACAGTTCGTTTGAGCTGTAGTGATGAGTGTCAGTCAGGTGAGTAATCAAGGCAGAATTTATGGATGTTCCCGAAACCTCCCGTAACTTGGTTTCAGGTCAAACGTTCATGGCAGAAGAATAGCGTTTTACACACTCATCTGAAAATTTTCATTTTGATGCCCATTGCTTCGGAACAGTGATAACCAACCCACGCGTCCAGATGTATATCTTCACATATTGTGTATTATAATTCGAAACTCCACATTGAGAAAGTGTATAACTAGTCCATGAGTAAAAGCTAACAGTTCTGAATGCTTAAGAAACAATCGCATCAGTTTGCGGTGTGTGCTGTCACGCGAGTCACACTCGAAAGCAGTTATGGCATGATACTGTAGTAATCGACACACCGAGCAACCTCAGTATCATGGTGGAACTTTTCAGAAAACGCATTTATCACCTACAATTTACATTCTACTTTTCGCATAGGTAATTTCTAGCCTCACGAAAACCAGACAGTATGTATTAATATCAGTTCCACGAGCCGCGACGCATATCTGAACAAAAAGTGTCAGTGGAACCTATCATGTTTTGACAGCACTGAAAATAATGTTTATGCGTTCATCAAAAGATTCCATGATACATTCCAAATTCACATACGGTCACAATCAAGCCCTTGCGTACAACACCCTCCAAAGCATACAAGACGAACAAACTACAGAGACAAGTTTTGACAGCACTGAAAATAATGTTTATGCGTTCATCAAAAGATTCCATGATACATTCCAAATTCACATACGGACACAATCAAGCCCTTGCGTACAACACCCTCCAAAGCATACAAGACGAACAAACTACAGAGACAAGTGATGACTTCAACCACGTCTCCATCACCGTATCTTCCGACGAACACATTCACCATGAAATTAGTTACTTTTGTTCAGTGCACTCCAGTAGTTGAATGACGAATCGCTTTCCCGTATCCTAGGTCTTCTCTTCATCCATGCTGTCCGATTGGAAATACTCTTAATTACCGTTATAAATTACTAAACTGTTGTGATGGAAAGATGTTGCTCGAACCGCGCTTTTATTCGCCATGACAGGTGGTCACTGTTGGACTCTCACCCACTAACTCCAGTACGTCAACCACTTGTGCAACATTCACAGTTGGTTTCTGTGAGTCGAACATCGCTCACAAATAGTTGCACTTGTCTCATTCCCATAGAATTTCCAGTTATCAACTTCCATAAAAGCACAATCCTGCAGTTTCTCTCCTGTTAGAGCTCGTCAGTAGTGCGCAGCTGAAGCCGGAAATCCGGCCACGCTTTCGTTAGGCAACCGTGTCCACAACTAAATGCACATCAGATAAGATTGATTTGTGAAAACGCATAGTCATATTGACTTACGAATGTGGCTAAGATTGCCCGGTCGCCTCCAGAGGAGGCACAGTTATTGTCCCATCAAATCCAACCGACGACCCCACAACTAGGAATTCTCTCAAATGTTAACATCACAGAAATCATCAAACTTGTTAGGCGATATCTTGATTCATCATCATCATCATCATCATCATCATCATCATCATCATCATCATCATCATCAT
>JTDE01001675.1:32934-51157 GCA_014338405.1 Paragonimus skrjabini miyazakii | reverse complement strand
CTCACTTGGCAGTGAGGGGCTTGTCTATCCCGAGGGCGCAGTGAATAAGACAGATATCTCATTCTGGACACTGCTGCGCGCAGTGGATGTACTCGAAGCTACATCAGACTTTTGAGAGATAGCGGATGTTTTTCGACCGTATTGGATAATACGCCGGCGGTCGCGGTCAACCGTTGGGCGATCGGAGTGCTCTGTGTTTGAGGGTACCTTTTCTAACCCCCTTCTTCCTGATACGGAAGACAGCAGTACCGCAACTATGAACATAGTTCTACTGTATGTCCATAGAATCGCGCCTCACTACCCAAGCGCTCCTACGCGGTCAGTAGTGCGACATACAATCCTGTGAGTGTAACTACTTTTCGTCTGACTGCTCCCCTTTGGCCTATCTGACAGTGTTGCCGGTGGAAGCCCAACTTCGTATAACTCAGTGGACAAGTGGAACTGACAGTTGGGGTGAAAGCTGATTTGAACCTGAAGAAGGTGCATGTACCACGTAGATATTGTGCATTTTAAAGTTAACATATTTATCTAACACAGCCACGAATAACTGTCTGCTTTACATCTGGCCAGGATGTTTCCATCCAGCCACTGTCTACTAGTTTTGGTAAAATCTGGAATACAACTGTCTGTTTGTAATTACACATTGGAGCGTGCTTTGGAGTTAAGATTATCCAGGCAAGTAGACAGTGACTGACGAATGTAACAGACCTAGGTACACCTCGTTGTTAGTGATAAACTCAGAAAAACATGGTTTATTTATGGTTTCTCTGTTAATCACACACGGATTACAGCATGACGGAGTATACACGGTCAGTTAGTCTGTTTCCATCCAGACCAGTCAACCGCAGGCTACTGCATGAATACAGAAAAATTACTGGTCCTCAAACAGAGCCTCCTCATGTCACCCGGCCCGAAGACAACATGGTCACAAACTCATTCATATTTATAGAATTTGAGACTAGCAACAAAGCAAAGCCAAAAAGAATGGACCAGACAAAAGTCCAGATAGTGCGTAGTCCGGATGACAACAAAAGTTGTCACGATGGCTGTGGACGGTCGTGAAGATCGGAGACGTACACGACCATGACAACGGTGAAGGTCAATCACAAGTGCACTTTGTTAATCTTCTTTTCGTACACTATTTTCAGGGAGCTGGCGACTTCCCCGACAGTACCTCTCAACGTGAAATGACAGCGTAACTGGGAGCGTCCTAAGGACAGACGAGGGAGGAAATGAGAAGCAACATTGTGAGGAGGCAACAAATGATGTCGAAACCTCACATGCTTAACTCACTGACATTTTGTGATTTACTACGCCAAATAACTTACTTTCTTGAACTAGGCAAGAGGAAATACGCATTGAAGTGAACAGAGCGGATGCTGTTGCTGCCACTGCAGACCGTGCGCAGACAATAACACAAATTTAGTCAGTCTTCCTAATTGCGCAATTCTTGGGTTATGGTGGCTGACCTGATAGTGACAAGATAAAAGAGACTTTTCCATTCATGTCGACAAGGGACTTGATACCATTGTATCTGCCTCTCTCAGGAACTGGGTAATCCGAGCGTGATAGACTATTTGTAGCGCTCATTATCAGTAAATGGCCTTGGATTTTGACACTGACAAAAAAAGAATGTACTTCAATGCTTTGCTACTGCTTCCTTACTAGCACCAGCACCATCCAGTAATATTTTTATGGCCATGCCCTGAAGTGCCGCTTATACTCACATGTACTGAGCAAGTTGGACTAGTCCATTAACTAACCAACTACGAAGATTCTTTGATTAGTAGAGCCATTCAGCTTGTTTTGATGTTTCCGTAGTGTGCTCCGGTAGCCTGTTGCGTTTTGGGAGTAGTCCGGATACCGGACATAACGTGAAAATATGTTCGCACATTCCGGATATAAATTTGTCATGCAATGTCCAAATTTGAAACTGACTAGGATGGCACTTCCTTCTGTGTCACGACCAACCATTCGACCATTCTGAACCCACATTTCTTCATCTACCAACGCAGGCGATTATCGAACTGTACTGTATTTGGTGCCCAGATATCACACATACTCGACAATCCATCACAATATTGCTTACAATTGCTTGTTTACAAAGCACACTAACTTATTGTACCGAAAAGAGCGTCCAATAAAGCACAATCTCTATTGTCCAACGTGCTAGTTACCATGCCACATGCATGCTCGCGTTTTTGAATCACAATTCCAGCCCACAACACCCTCCGGCTTCCGCTCGCACATCGCATGAGCTTTTGTCCGTTTCATGTGTGTGATCGGCGCCTTCTATCCGGGGGTTTTCGGCCTACTAGTCTTCGTCGGTTGGTCCGATTTCGTTGAGCGATGGCTCGTCTGGTTGCTCAAGTTGTCCTCCATCTATCCACTATGACCTGTGACCGTACTCCACGACCATGTCGAGATATTCCCCCAAGTATTAGAATAATTGCGCCTCCGATTTGGTCGTCCCCTCTATTTTGCCTGCCATGTCTCACCCGTTGGTCCGATCCAGTCGAGCGATGACTCATCCAGTCGTCCACGCCGTCTCTGATCTGCTCGTTGTGGGTTTTTGAAAGCACCTGCCCCTGTGTTGAGGTATTCCGCCGAGTGTTGGAATACTCGCACCTCCTGCCTGATAGTTCACCACATTATGGATAGACTATTCGAAACCATTGCCTGTTCACAGCAATACTGCGCGGGTAACCTGGAATTTGATTCGACTTTTCGCAGTCGTGTTGAATTTATTTGATTGCTCCAAACATCACTTTTCCTGTTTTAGTTTTAATTCTACTTGTTTTTGTTACACCCTTGTTGGAACTCTATATTTTCTGAATATTTTTGGCAATGACCCTCACTAAGTCCAGTGGTGTTGATGGACCGCGAATCCTCAGAGTATGCGGCAGTCTAAGTTGCCGCATGACGGTCGAAAACAGCATGCAATGTCAAACGTATCCTCACTGGCAACAGTTTAAGTGTACCGGTCTCAAAGAAGAACAGTATGTCGAACTTATCATTCATATGCGTGAGCAGTGTGTTTAAAGATGGAGAACTGTCAGATACGAGGGCAAAACGGACATTCTTAGGTGACTAAGCAGCTCTTGCCTTTCTCGGACTTGCTGCGGCAATGAAGACAATGGCGCTGTCAACGGTACAGATAGAGAAAGTCGCTGTAAATCCTAAAGACCAGGCTGTTCGTGGATGAAGATTAGTCTTATGGGGACAGTCTTCTCCTACATCCTTTCCATCTTGAATGCGTCGTTCTCCCTGAGACCTAACCAACTTGGTTTCCGTGAGCATGGCCTTCTCGTAACGTTGCCTGTTGAACTAAGCACCGGAGTAAGGTTTAACAAAGCTTCCGAAATGAAATCTGCGTACGCCAAAGTGACAAGCGCACCGTATGATCTTCCTCGACAAAAACGAGACAAACGTCTTCAAGCAGCCAAAATAGAAACATATGTCAAGCAGACCCTAAGTTTCAGGTTCAGCTAAAGCTCCTAGTTCTTTTCAACAGGATTTTATTTTCTGCCTCTTTGACATCCTCGGAAAAGTGCACCGAATCTGGAGTTCTTCTGGGCCAATCATCTGCAAAACCCAATACCTGGTGAAGGTGATCTTAACAAAGAAGCCAGTCCGGACCCCTCAAAAATGCGGGTATGAAATATTTCCTCCTCAAAGTCCATACGCGGAACGTCGTGCTGCATGTCCCTCCTGAACTCCAAAGTGACACATCCGGTTGATTCTCCCAACCTATTTATTGAGCAGATTCAAGTTTTACTTCGTCGAAACTTCCCCTCGTGAAATCAACCATGCGAATTTTTGAGGTCGAAAAATAGCAACTCTTTCTCCCAAAACTTTAAGATAGGATGTGACCGAAACGGCATCAACCACGACAAATCAGCAGCATACCGCAGGGACAGTCACTTATGCACAAGCCGCGGAGAATCGTCAGCCAGATCCCAACAGAAATCCCACAACTACCAGGTGGGAAAAGACGATCACTGCCTGTCTATATTCTACGTTCGCTTCGTCAATTTTTCTCTTTCTTTCCCAGGCTGTCCTTTGTGTTCTTCGATATTTTTTCTCGCATAGTCAAATGAGGAACTAGGTCCTAGTTTAATGTATATAAACTATCCGAGTTTATCTAATAAGTCTCCGGAAATCAGACAGTTGCCCCATGATCCAACTTTCTCTTTTTTGCTCATACGGAAACCTGGATTTCAGCACACATCAGTGACAGTGAGCTGAACGTCCGTGTGCCAAATCTGATGGAGAATAAGGGATCTGCAATATTTTAATCAGTCTTCTAACATCTATGGTTACCGATAAATCTAAGTCTTCCGAAAGCTAGGACTACGACCAACCAGTGGCCAACATACACTTCTAATGGGAGTTATTTGTCGTTCTCCCTCATGGAGCGATTCTGATGATGACGCTTTTCTTGAGGGTCTAGAGAACTTCCTAAGACATTTTCTCCTCTTTGCACTGACTGACTTCACTGTACCCAAGATAAGCTGTTCATCAATCCTCCAAGTGGACTGTGAGAACGGATTTTCGGCTTCCGTGTCAAATTCAATACGGTGAAAAGCGTAGACACAGCATGTCGCGCCTTGACGCGGCATAGCCACTTGGACACAATGACCACTCATTACTGACTTGCGATCTTATCTACTACTGACTGCAACAACCAGCAAGAAAGTCCACAGTTCGAAACCTCAATCAGGCTGATTTTAACTGCATTCGAAGCTATCTCGGTTCACTTTTTTATATTGTGTTTCTGTGGGTCTGACTCACCGTACGTTTCAAGATGCAACGCAAAAGGCGGATGATTTACTCGTGTCGGGGAAGGCGCCAGCTCCTTGAAAATAGTGTACGAAAAGAAGACCAACCAAGTGCACTTATGATTGACCTTCACCGTTGTCATGCTCGTGTACGTCTACGATCTTCACGACCGTCCACAGTCCTCGTGATAACTTTTATTGTCATCCGGACTACGCACTGTCTGGACTTTTGTCTGGTCCATTCTTTTTGGCTTTGCTTTGTTGCTAGTCCCAAATTCTATAGATATGAATGAGTTTGTGACCATGTTGTCTTCGGGCCGGGCGACATGAGGAGGCTCTGTTTGAGGACCAGTAATTTTTCTGTATTCATGCGGTAGCCTGCGGTTGAATGGGTTGGTGGGTGGACCGCGTATTCTCCGTCCTCCTTTGTGCAATATCGTTTTCGGTCATACTGTTATCCGCCGTTTCATTGACTGTTATTCCGTTCCGTTTACGCGTTCATAGGCTGTGGATCCAGTTATTCGTACCGCGAATTCTGTATACTTTTTCTTATCGCTCTCCTCTTCGGAGTAGAATACGCCGTCACTTTGACGACCGTTCCCACTTTTCCGCAAAACAAACTCACAAACAACTCAAAGGACCTGAAAGCCCTCCACGTTATTCGGATTAATTGCAAACAAGAAATTCGCGAACAACCTAGACTCGTACAATAAAAAGTCCTACCATGAACCCGTGAGAACAATATTTTCTTATTTAACCATATGCATCGAATGAGAAGGAACTGGTCTTCAGCTCTTTTCATTCGACTGTTTATTAAAGAGACTTTTTCCGACTCCTAATTAATTGCCGAGGTATTTAAGCATTACCATTCGATGGTCAAAACTGTTAGGCCGCCGAATCGGCACCCTAATCTACATCTGTGGAACTTTCGGTAACGACTCTTTGTGGCTGAGTTCTCTGTATTAGTCTTCGAGGACCTGTTATTCAAGGTAACTATATACAATATTATCTGTCCAGAAAAGACCCACCGTAGAAACCTCAAGGAAGAGGCAGTTCGTCTTGCAGATCATCTCCATAGGTTGCCTGTATAGACACTTCGGGTGGGCATTCTCCCTAATGCGTAGAAAGAAGCGATGGCCACTCGTATCTTCCAAGTGGGCGATCAAACAGCAAGCCGATACGGCGTTTATTAAAACGTGCCTTCCTTAAGTGCTCCACAGAGAATGTTTTTTTCTTCGACGCGACGTGGCTTCCTTCCTATCCATTCTTGAGTAACAGATACGCCTATTTTCGTGGATAGCCTGACGCAGGCCAAGGACAGTGGACTTATTCCAGACGCTATCTTTCTCGATTTCGTCATGGTTTTCTACCGTTGTACTACATGCTTCCCTCAGGCTCAAACTAGAAGCGTATAATATTCAAGGATTACCTACTTTCTTGATTGCAGAACTTCTAGAATTAAACTGGGGCCAGACCTCTCATCTCTGTTTGCTCTCTATGAGGGTATCTCAACGGCCAGTATTAATGCTTCTTTTGTTTCTTACTTACATCAACAGTCTTCAGGAAGATATTTCCAGCAGCGCTGTTCTCTACGTTGATAACATAAAAATTAGGAATGATAGCAATCCCAGTCCAATGCAAATTGATCTTGATGCGATTAAGTGTTGGTTCAGGGGACTGAAGCCGTTTTCTGAACGACAATATGTACGCATGTAAGTCACTCTCTTGGGCTATGGCAATGCCTCCGTGATTCATAGTGCACTCAATAGGGTGGACATCACGGAAATTCATTTAAGGAAAAACCTGAGCATCTGGATGTCACCTAACCAAGCTTTTGCGAAGCGTTTCGAACACAATCAGGGCTTTATATAAGACCGCTGGCTGAACACTAAGAAAGTCGTTTAAACCGGCCTGAAGAAAGACAACCTGGCTGTTGGGCGTGTTCAGCGTGCAGTTACCAAGCTGATCATGTGACTTAATTGTGCCGATCAAAAATTATTAGCATGAGCTAACTTGAAATTCGATGACTTCGTGGTGACTTATTCCCTATACACATTTTCTTTAGCACAGGTCTCGTCGACTAGTTCTTAATCTTAATAGCTACCAGCGGCCGACAGTGTTGTGACAAGAAGCTTTCCAAACTCCATCCTCAGACTTTTTTTAGATAACGGTTCTTTTCTTACAGGGTTATCGACCACAAGGATGAACTTCCAACCGAGGTCGTTAGTTACCCCTCTAGGGTTTGTTTTAATGTGTCATTAAATTCCCACTCAGTTAAAGCGTTGTCCTACCTGTGATTTTACTGTTTTTCGTCACTGCTGTAATCTCCACGAACGGCGATTGTCTGTCAGATCAAGGGAGGTCCGCTGACTGGATCCGGGTGAGTTGGACCACCAGCCTTGAACCCACGTGTCACTTGCTGAATTGCTGAAAAGCGTGTCTAGTTCTAACTGTCTCAGAATAAATTGTTCTAACTTAAAACCATCCAGAAGACTCCCACATAGTAATGCTGTTGTGGAGATATCTTCTCGCTTTTTCCACGATTGTAAACAAACACCGAACTACTTTTGTCTCAGACTGCCCTGGTCGCACACAGAATGTTGTATAGACTTTCATTAGGTAGACGTTCCAAAAGGTCATCAGCATCAGCCGTGTAAATGGTAGCAGCACACTGAATGTCAAGACAGACCCTCTCAAGTTTTTCCAAAAACTGGGCAGATAAATGTGGTGTAGCTGTTGGATTGATGAATTCAAGAGAAAGAAAGATAGTAGTTCCATTTAGCAGGTCGGTTCAAGCGCTCCTGTTGGATTCTTTGATAACACATCGAATGCTCAACAAAACCAGGCGCAACAATCTGATACTTTGAAACTGTGGATGCTAAATTCAGTTGCCAGTGAAATCAGTTTTCAAAACTATCTGAACATGAATGATACTTGGATGTCCGAATGTGCACACAATCCAGGATATATAGAGAAACTAGGATGAAATTGTGAGTATCACTCGGCACTTATAGTTGAAGGAACATCATATCTCACAATCTGGTATTCATTAACCACCGTGACTAGTGCTTTGTCAACAATGCTTTTAATGAGAACGGCCATAAGTTAACGAATAAATTTATGTGCTTCTGTGAAAGCGCGTATGAAGGTGTTTGAAGAGGTTGAGGGACCAATAATATTGATATGTGTATGGCTAAACATGGCTTAAGAGATGAACAAAACCTACGTTTGTAATCGTAGGTCTGTGTACCTCACTACGTTGACGGAATGAGTCAGAAGACGGACGGCAATAAGCTCAATAGTTGTGGGTTTACGAGGAAGTGATAATGAGTGAAAGTTTCCGGATCACACGAATAAGGTGTATTATTAGGGTGTCACAAAAGACAAGTAGGCCGTGGTCAGGAAATTGGAGAAAAACCAGAATCGTTGATTCTGAATAACCTCAACATGGATCGGTGATGCGTAGTCCATAGGACTGTGTCGAAATGTCAAATGCCATCGACGTACTAATGTTACTGGGATGTTTGTCTAATATGGGATAACTTAAATGACACTGATAAATCGACACGTCTACGTATCAAAGTTGGAGAAATAAGTCAAGACATCGGTTTAATGCGACACTAGATAGCATTATCATAAACAGGATAAATATAACAAACCTCAGTTGTGACTCCTCATGGAAACCTCAATTGTACAGAGCCAGTAGACTGTTTAATACATGATGTCAAGTGGACATTAAACACTGTAAACAACACACGTCGAAGTTATAAAAGAGTCAGATAGAAAATGGAGTCCGTATGTAATATGAACGACGTACTAAAAACAACCTAGCCATTGCACCACTAAGAAGCAAAATCAGTACAAGGTTAGTGAAGCTGTTTATTGGATTAGACAATCGTTTAATGGATCAACAGATGATGGAAATTGACCCTACAGTCAGACAACGGGAAAAGCAAACGCTCTAGTGGTCCATAACTGCAATTATGACAAAATGTCGATCTTTCGATCAATGGCAAATGTGTTCAGGGCCATTGTCTGTAGTCAATAAATCGAGTTTAAAATTACTGTATTCCTTCTGTACTGGTTTCATCGTTTATGAACAAAAGTTTGGCCTTTTTCATCAAACTCCAACTTGAGATGAAGACTGAGAAAGTATGTGTTTCGTGGTAGAATAGTGATTACTTCGCAACAAACGAATGCTCGGCAAATATAAACATGCTTAGACTAAGTGATGGGAAGCTGCTATTAATTGTTATCCCTAGATTTACTACTATACAAATATTCAGGTTGCCTCACAGTGCTAACTGTGTATCTTGTCTCGGCCAATCACCATTTGTAATGTGGTAGAATGTAATCCAGCTAGTTAATGTCGAGGGAATAAAGCGCCTGATATAAATATTTGATAACACTAGTTACTAACACAAGTTGAGGGTGACAATACAGAACACAATCTCGTGAGTACTTGAAGAAATGTTTGACGGAACATGTGCTTTGACCGCTGTACCATGTATGGAGGTTCGTAAGTGGTCAATCATTTGGATCAAGATGAACGAGTGTTGTTCAGCTTTCCAGCTAATTTAGATCTCCACCCACGTAAGTGTTCCGTCCTGACCATCAGAAGAGAGCTGATTCATATGATTACACTACTGAATTGCGCACATCTGCATCGCAATCGTTTGTGTTTGTTTTCACATGGATTTCCTAACTGGTTATTGTGCACCCAAGTACATGATATTGAACATCCAAGTGACCTCACCTGCGTTTTTTTCGCCTACATACACACATTCACAATTATCCTGTTTTTCAGTAACCCACTGCTGTCCGTCCTTTGACACTATCTGTCTCTATTACAATCATAAAAGGAAGTTTAGATGCTGAATCGGATTTTCAGAACAGATTCACTAACCCAAAGGACATCGTTGTAACAGTTAATTTTCCGTATAGTTATCGGTCCGGTCTTCGCTAGTAGCTGAAACATCCCACCGTGACAACTGACGCAGAAACCTGAGCATTACTTTCAGACCTCTTACATCCAAAACCCTATTGAATCACGTACGTGCGTCCTGACATAGTAAACTAGACTCCGGCTGAAAGTAGAACCGCTTTTCTGAAAGGGTGCTATGGCTCACGCGGTCAGAACAGGGCTGACTGCATGTTAGGCGTCATTACGTACAACAGCCGAACAGGCTTGAGAAGTTCCAACCCGGTTTCAATGATCCAGCTGCTCACCGTCTGAAGCATACGGTCTGCAGCTCGCCAATACCTTGTACAAATGACACACGCCTACTACCGGGACTTATTTGAATGAGTCAACTCAAGAGGATGCCAAAATAATCTTCACACAGCAGCTGACTGTGCACAGTCCGAACCGAGCAATATAGTACCCTCTAAATGAATGTTGTGGGATTTGTGTCCTATATTAATTGATCATCACTCACAATTGATAACAGCTGTAGTATTCCCATAAACCTTTCAGTCAGCCCCTTTCGAAAGAAAAGCGGGGATGTGCACTACTGAGAAGTTTTAACACGAACGAAGCTTGATTTCAGCGCTTTTTTCGAAACAGACTGACTGGAAGGTCTGTGGGAATGTGACAGCTGTGATCACTTTCGAGTGATATTCAGTCTACATCCATTTGAGCTCAGTTACAAAATGAGCTCGCCAGAAATTCCAAAACCGCCAGAATGTTGCCACCACTATATGACAGTTTGCTATCATCCATTTTGAGTAAATTCAAAACAAACGTTTGAAACAGTTAGAAAATAATGTTCACTACACGCGGCAAATGAATATCTTCTAACGCTAAATACTACACATGTCATATGCACGCGGGCGTGCAATAATTACTGGCACGTCTCCACAAGTTTGTAACGTGGGTTGAAATCAAACCTTAAACTGCGAGGATTAAAGTATAACCCGCAATTGCCTCATAATATTCCAGACTCAATTCTGACCAATAATATTGTTATACACCTGAAAAATTCACTAGGGATGCACAACACTGACAATGAAACTGTCAAGAGGAAAACCATACGACAATCGAGCAAAATAACTTGTCGGTTGATTCTAGCAAATGAATACGTTAGATTTGTGTAATGTATTCCCGAATAATAGTTTTCCCCTTTTTTCTGGGCGTGTTCGAAATAGTAATGGATTGAGTGGATCATAAAAATCGACTGACTGGTTACAATCTGTCGGTGGGTGTGCCATATGCAATACAGAACATGAAAGTAATAGAAACGATCAGGATTTTAAGCGAAAAATATTATCACATTTCGAAATGCGTTTGAACAGTCAAAGCAAGAGTGTAATACCCTTTTCACCAAGAGTGTGGAATACCTTACCGAAATCTAACAACTGACGCCGCACAGCACACTCAGTAGTAAATCAGCTGATTATAGGATTAACGAACGCTCAAATATTTGATAGAATACGACCTGGGATTAGTTTCCTGGTCGATAAAACGTAGGCCGTCCGCAACATACGCAGCACCATCCCAGTTGTGAGTTGAGCATCTCGCGTTAGTAGACGACTGCTATCCATCAGGATTACATTAACCGGCACAGTGCCTCATGGCACGCTAGTGGCATGTACATCCTTGGAAGGTGACTAGGCATTAACGTCCTCAGTCACACATACTCGCTGTGTGTAGGTGCGACAGACACTTACTCTAGCTGACTTACTTTTCCATGTGTGACGTTCGGTTAATCAAGGTTAATTTCTCTCCACTGGTTGGTATTACCAATGGTGTGCTGAAGCGGTTCTGTTAGGATGTTACAATAAACACCCCCCGGAAGACGTTGTCTCGACTGTACGAATAGTAACACCGCCGTACTCAAACTATGAACCACAGAACGAACGTAGGTCCACGACATTTAGATATGTTTCGACATTTTCACGTGAACATACAAAAAAGTGTTCCAAAAAGAGACCACTCGCCGAAAGGTTGAAGAGATAAGTCTAACCCTGAGGTTTCGGAACAATGGGACAGGAACCAGAAAAAAACGTTTATTCTGGAAAGTTTTGAATTTTCTTCGAATCTTTCGAGTGATACTATACAGCTGGTAGTAATGCAAGGTTTTCCGAGCGATGCGACAGACCGTGCAGCCTGAGCTTGACAACAGGGTCAATGTAGCCAAGTGGGTCGCAAAGACAGCCGAATACATTCAACTGTTCACAATTCACTTTCAGGAGATTAAGACCGATATAGAAACGGTTCAACTACGGTTAAAATATTCGCAGAAAAACCAGAAGATGGGACAAACAATGCTAGATCGCTTTTTTAACTGTACACATTGTTTGCACAAGATCGTTTACGCCACACTATAAACGGTGTGGTTGGTCTTTTTCTATAGAGAAACGTTCATGCGAGAGAACGATTTTTCTAGGTCCCATCAGCGTTCAAGCTACTGAGAGGTCATTGCGTTCTAAATGAACCCGGTTCATTTTTTTTCGGTGTGTGAAAAGAACTGCCAGTACAAAACTCTGACTCACACCGCTTGTACAACATGACTTGTGCATAACCTCTGGTATGTTTCGGACATTGACAACTACAAATCAGTCAACAGGTAATAATACACTGCGATTTGAACCTGTCCAAATGGTAACCTTGAGAGTCTAGTTGAACGAGTTTCCATCTTGGATACGTGCATTGGCAGCTGCGTTACATTAGCTGATAGGTTGTAATCGATCGGCCACTTGTAGTCGGTCTCCGAATGAGCATGCACTCAACTCGATCCTAATTGCAAACTTACTGTCATTGGGCGGACTCGATTCTCTGGTGTGCCTGGTACACACGACAACCATCCATGTCCATCCAGTTGTCTCTCACTTCTGAGATGACTACTGTTACCACAGCCTCTCCTCTGGTTGTTACTAGTTTGATTCAGAGTCAAACAATACTTTGAATATTCTTCCGGCTGTGACTGTAGTAGCCGAAAGTGTGCTAGTCTCTTTCCTTTTATCGATGCCGTTTATAAGAGAGTAAAGCAAACCACGCATAGTTTAGACTGACTTATTGCATATGCCAGCTGTCTATAGCTAAGTGTCTGGGCGCTCCAAGGTTGCGTGGTTTATCTTGCAAAGGAGGACTGTGGCTAGGAACTTTTGTTAAGCTGATTGTGAACCATGATTAATGAGTCAGTTATATTACCATCATGGTGTCCGGTTCGGATTCGCTTGTCATAGCACTCAAGAATCATCCCAAGTGGATTAAACTGCATTACTTGCAGTTTCACTCAAGCACCACATATGCAGTTTAAACCCGAAGGAATAAGACCGCGTATTTGAGCGAGGTTGTTGTGTCCAACTGGTCAATGCTGATTAGTCAACTGATAAGTTGACTCGAAACTGAAACCCCTCTGTCGAAAAATAAACAAAGATAGACTGCAATCGTAAGATTTATATTGGAAAGACAAATATTGAAAATATAATTCAAGAAATATTCAAGTATAAGAGTACGTGTTAATGTACTTTAAGGGGGGGTGTGTTATGAAGGAAAATCAAAGTCCAAGGTTGGACTGGAAGAAAACAGCATGCCTTACACCAACAAAGCTAAAGAAAAGTAAAGGTAGAAGACCACAGACACCTAGGTTTCTGAAAAGTGGAATAGGTGAGTTCAAAACGACGGTAGTCGTTTGTTAATGTGAACAATACAGAAATGATGCAACTCACATAACCTACTGAAGCCTAACGTATTTGCTGTCGCTTTGCCGACGGTGCACTATGAGTACGCTGATGACCTACTAATCTCAAACGACCGGCGCATTCGCGGCAGCACACATCGCAGCACCATACAATCATGTCACCACGACCTATGGCGCCGAAGGTTCCTTTGAGTGCCGCACGATTCCATTCTCGTCCATGTAATAATTGTCCACCGAACTTGCGGATGCCCGTCCGGAACATATTTCTCCAGACTGCCCGGTTCAATACTAAGTCTTCGTAACATCTAAATTCAATGTTACAACGCGTAAGACATACCTGGATAACATCCTGATATCTCCGCTTTTGACCATCAGGATTTCGACTAGCTGATTTCACCTGCCCATACATCAGCAGCTTCGGAATACGGTCATCGCCCATTCAACGGACGTGACCTAACCAACGAAGGTGATTGAGCATCAGCATGGTTTCTATCTCGCTTGCCGCAGTACCTCAGTGTTCGAAGCCATGTCCGATCATCAAATACCCAAGATGCGTCTTGAACACCGTAAATGTAAACGGCTCAGATTCTGCACGTTCAGCTGACATAATATTCACTTTTCAGTGGCGCACATTAGAATAAACGGTACCACTGAGCAGTAGACACAGAGCTTAGTGGCTATCTTTAGGTTGTGGTTCTTCCAGACACCCTTCAAGACGACCAAAAGCAGCACTAGCCTTTCCCATGCGAACTCATAAGTCACGTTTCTTGGACAGATTTGTAGAGAAAATGCTACCCAAGTAACAGAAATCTGGGCGGTTGTCGACATCGTCCTCATTGATGCGAATTTCAGACGCAGATACAGGAACAGCAATTCGGCTCAGTGAAGATTGAAAGAAAGAAGAAATCCTAATTTTGGTGATATTCGAGCTAAACTTGGGTGCCGTGGCCGCGACAGCCATGGCCTGTAGCTGTAGTTCGTCTTCATTGTGTGCAAACAGCGCACTGATATCTACGAACAGAAGCATCAGCACCTTTGAGATATGTGGCCTGGTGGGGTTGAGCACCCATCCTTCCAGTACTCAACTTCAACGCCGTCCTCCTCCGAGTCCATGCGCTGATGCACCATATAGACTCACTAACACAGCCATATTAAGCAATACCGCGAATCTTGCACAAAACTATGAACTTGTGTTGAGGGTATTTCATAAATAAGTTCGCTACACAATTCTTGAGCTTGGAAAGCATTGCTACTAGAATGCTTCGTAACCACTAATAGTTGTGCAAGATGTAGGGAAGTTATCCGGCAAATCACCACTTTTAAAAACATCTCAAAAATATCACGCTTTTTCCTGTTTAGGATAAAATTTCAACCATGTGCATAAACAACCAGGTTACTGATTTTAATGGCAGTAATCGTAGTTTTCATATTCCTATTCACTGACTATCCAGCCCCAGACTGGAGTTTCAATCTTGTTAGGCCTGATTAGCAGTATACAACCCAACCGCGGTCGATACTGGAGTTTTGGCTACACTTTCTTGAGCCAGCTGTGTCAACCATAGCGCTATTGGCCTTACACTGGACACGATCGAACTATCATATGCAAACTCTCGGCCATAGTCATATGAGAGTAAGGCTCAGATTACTGGATCGTCTCGAGAAGAGGCTTAGTAAATATCCTGTTAACTCCAGTCGATGACCCCTCGACTAGGACTTCTTTTCAAGTTGAACTAACATAAATCATTATTTGTTGGTGGTATTTTGTTTACTGGTAAACAGTGAGGATCTTGTTTGATATAAATTTACACTAATCCACAACTGATGGCAGCTGTTGCACTCCCATAGACTTGTAGTCGACTTCTTTTCAACAGAAGCATTGGAGCGAAGTTTCGCTCTTGTTAGACCTTGTCAGTATTACATATCCTAACCACGGCCAGGACTAAAACTGCGACTTCACAAGCTTGTGGATCTATGTGTCATTATGTTAGGCACCACCAAAATTTCATATGAGGACGTCAATCGACACTTGCTTGAGAGTAGAGCTTAGCTTGTCAGATTATCTTGAGAGGAGACACAGTAACTATCCGCTTAATTCTATTCAGTGATCCCATGGTTAGGACCTATCGTCAAGCGGAAATCACACAAATCATCAAAGTTATTTTACTTGGCCGAGTTCAATTCTCAATCGTGACAAGGGTATGTATTACTAATGAAATCTACCACGGGCGATACTCGAGTTTAATGTCTTCTTTCCAAAAGGGTTGAATGGAGTGCTTACTTGAATTCGAGCATGAGTGCTTTCCGATTTATTTCAACCAAAATCCATTATTATATATCAGAATTTAAAAAGATTATTTATATATAACAATTCGATTCTGTTCATTGCAATCATAAAGATGCACTGGTCAACACAGTAGCCCTATGAAAGAACTGAGCTGAGTTCAAATTCAGGTCGTTGTAAGTATATTCACCACTACTTATCCTTAATAAACTCGAAACTCGAATCTGGTGTTTCTTTGCAAATGATGTGAGCCGAAAACTTCAGTTGAATACAAAAGCTATAGTAAACCGTGAGTGGTGTTCAGTTTAGATAGTAATTGTATTGACAATTAAGACTAACCATGTTAATTCGTAGTTGTGATTCATTATGGTTAGCTGCTGACCAGAATAAGTTCAGGGCTCATGAATAGGAACGATACGAACAATTCAAAAATTCCTGCTTATTAAGTAGTCTGACAAGTAACAATACGTGTGTGTAGTGACATTAACAACAGTGGTTTGGTTGTCCCTCTAATTCCTTCCGTAATCGGAAAAGCTCAATAACGATGGTCGATGGACAGGTGACTGAACACTTCACGGGATTGCGTAAAGTTAGCCGTTACGTTTCGTCAAACAACTTGAATTGAATCAGTCATATGCAGTTGGGTTTTATAATTTAAAATAAGGGAACATCACTAATAAGAGAATCTGTCATCAATTAGTTTGAGCCTTTGAAGAAGCGTTAAACTATCAACTCAACGCCACTAATCGAATGACAGACAGGCGAGTTAGTTATAGAAAGTGACCAACCGAAACCAGCAATTTACGCTTACTGGACTGGAAGAACGTTGGGGCTGTCAAAATGAGGCCAGTATACTCAACAATCTGCTCGTACTCTTTCGGTGCCGGCTGGTTAGCTGAGCTTCGCTCATTCTGTTTCTCCCCATTCGTCCTCAGTTCATTCGATCGATCAGGTTGATGTAACCAGAGTGAGTTTGGCTGTCTGTCTCACTCCGTTCGATTTTCTGTTCAGCTGATTTATCGTTCACACTGTTTGATAAATACTCTTTTGTTAACAAACTTGGTCAACTTTCTCGGTCGTAAAAGGTGATCGAAACAGTTCGAAATTATTGCTAAATTCAGTCACAAATTTGAAGCTGCACAGATTTTCCGGCAAGTGACCGTACTTTATACGGAATATGTGCCTTAAGAAATTGAAAAAACATGAGTTAGAATTAATAAGGGAAACGGCTGTTCAGATTAGTAGCACTTTCGATTTGTTATGTGAGCTTACCAAATACTGGTTCCCAGTGGTCTTAACAGCGTTTAGATTTGTGATCCACAAACGAGGTTATTTCGTTTAAAACAATATATCAACTACTGATTGTTTATGCATTCCGTTCTAAGCACGGTCTGGTAATCAGTAATCATTTATTCTCAGACTAACACTCGTGGTCGATGTATTAGAATATTGCATGGGTTGCGATCACTGACAATGAACCGTTTAAGATGGATTTGGTCCAGTTCAAATTTTTGCCTGTGTTGTTCTGTCTGTCTGACCTCCCAGCGCCTGTTGGTTTGTCAGCGGCTCACAAATGAGGGATGGTTTCCAGTCGAACTGCAAAAGTAAATTATGCACTCTAAAACTATGACTGAGAGCGATGAGAACTATTCAAACAGGACGAATTTCACTAGAGTTAAAAGCTTAGATGGATATGTAGGTCAGGTTTGATTAAATTTTCGGAAATGTGACGTCTAAAGAATTATAAACCTGTATTCCATTGCATTCTGACTCGTAGTTATATTGCAGCCATGGTTAATAGTACTCGATCGTGGGTCATTGGCCAATCGATTTTTAAAAGTTTATAACCAAAACAAAAATTTCTTGTCAACCTTTTCAGGATCAGTGCGTCAGGTATGCAAGACACACGATCACGACCTAGTATAGCACTCCAACCGTGGGGTATTTAGTCCTGTTCTCAACTGCAACCTACCGTTCTCTTTTTTCATGCGAATAAACTCTATCGCTTACGCTGACTACTAGATCAGATTAACAACTCATACCATACGGAAACAGGAACATTTAACAAGAACGAACGGGGTTATTCATTAATGATGAATGAATGTTATGAAAGGTATTCAGATCACTCTTCATCCACCAGCTTACACAGTTAAATGCGACTTTGATTTTTAAGTTTGCTTCAATTTGACTTCAGGATGCGAGTGTAGTTTTCCATCAACATTGATCAAACGTAACTGGCCTTCTGTAATAGACTGGTTGATTCAGAACCCTGTTTTAAGATAAAGAGATACGGGAGCTATATCGCACTCCGTTAGAAGCAATAACATGACAGCAACTGATCACAGCCTCACGTTTTACATAGATGTTGATGATAGTTAACATGACATCCGTTGTTCGAGCTGCCGAATAGTAGGGCTGACAAGGTATCCTATTTGACTGTCCCACCGTGCCTGTTAGCCATCTATCGTTCTGCAGTTCTGATTTGACAAGAGTTTAATTGGAGTGTTTCTGTCGGG
>JTDE01001675.1:10676-32834 GCA_014338405.1 Paragonimus skrjabini miyazakii | reverse complement strand
TCTATTATACACAAATGGTTTGTTTTTCGTGAATTATTCGAACAAAACTTTATGGTTATAAATTTGTACTTTTCGCTCCATAACGCATCGGATCTCGGTTTGGGCGCATGTTTATCATTTGTCTTTTGAATGGTTCATCTCATCTTCATTGCATCAATTAATATGAGAGTATTCCAGGTCAGCCAAAATTCATTTATGCTTGGGTTTTGTTCTACTATGTCACCTTCATCTTGAGAAAAAAATATATTCTCGGCTGTAGGTCGAGGTCTTTTGCATTCTCCTGATGTATTGGACATTGTTATCTTCTGTACTGAGTGCTTGCAATTCGTATATCGTATATTTGTGCTCTAGCCAACCCTATTTTTCTTTGACCACGCAGGCCATAAAAGATTCTTCTCACGACCTTGTTCTTACTAACATTTTTCGATGGTTCGTGTTTTCATACAGAACACGAGTAGCCAGATGAGCTGTATAGTGTTGCAGTCACTTCGCACCACATCGAAACATGGCCATATGTTTGACGAACCTTAAAGTGTTCCTTTAAATTACGCGAAACATTACAGATTGGGTGAACTAGAGCTTACAACTGGGACAGTTAGTCTTACGTGTTTGCAATGGATCCCTATGAGCACATCTGTGCCGCACTTACGTACTTGATTGCATGGCTTAGTTCTCAATTCGAGATGTGAGCACCACCGTTTATTGTAAGCCAGTCAATACTAAACTCTGGAGGCTCTTAGTAAATGCGACAAGCAACCACCACAGAAGGTGGTTAGCATACAGAACGAATCAGTCATAACAACCTTACTTGCTAGTCAAGGCGTTTGCACGAATTAAGCTGTGGGAGGGCCAGCAAGCAAGCGAGGAAATCCAGTTCAGTGAGAACTAAAACGTACAGGAGTGTGGTCGCACAGGTACAATCTGACTGACTATTTGGAATAACACACCCGACATTAAATTCACCTCAGGAAGCGTTGGTCAAAATACTCCAGTTTTACTTCAAACAGTTGACTTTCCATTCTACCTGCAGATGATGTTACTTCAGACCGTGGATCAAACGATTTTGCACGATTTGCCTTGCCTTCCTCGTTAAAAGATGTGCTTCCAACAATCACTTTCAGAAACAAAAGGGCAGAATAATACAGTACGACGTCTTTTCAAAAACTTGTTCGCTTTCGAATTTGTACTCTAACAGAAACGAATCGGGACATCACAGTTATGAATAAGAACAAACCGTATATTTCCGTGTTAGTTGGAAAAAGGAAAAACATTTGTTCATGGTCTGAACCGGAACCAACTGCAATGATCAGCACATAAACAGAACGGACAAACAAAAATTCACAAAACCTACGTGAATGAAATTCTTTAAAAACCTACCTACCAAGCAATCGGTTATAATGACATCATCCGCTAGATCCCATCTCGTTTAAACCAGTTTGTTCGATCGATCGGTCATGCTGACGAAGTGTGAACTCAAGGCAAGAGATCGTAGGGCGATGAGAAGAGAACCCCGAACTCGTTAACCTTAATTTAGTAGCCTTATCTGTCGTCTTGTTCAGCGACCTCAAACAGCTAGTCTCAAATGCTCACGTTTTGTAAACAGTTAGTATGTCTATCTTTTCATCATGGACAGAGGTACGGTAACTTTACTTTTCTTTGTGAAAATACAGTAGAATGGTCAGGGAAATGGACGGTACTCAGCCATCCTGAGTCAAATATGTACGTTGAATATAGCAGATATTGACTTCACTCGGAGTTCCTGCACTTTCAACTATCTGTACTGACAGTGTACCCAGTCATCCATAGCGAATGAGGCAACTTGTCGTTACGACAACCTCGTTGTTTACTTGACCTATGGCGAATGTCGTTCATCTTTCAAATCACCTTTTCTTACCGGACCACACATGTGACACATTATACATTCAACCGACTGAACACAAATGCGTGGTGCTCGGTACACTGGTCGACAAGGTCTAACAGTTGGCGATCGATTGAATTGTGGGTGTACGCCTGTCGAGGGACTCAAGGATGAGCTCTCATACAATGAGGGTGTTGGTGGTTCACTTCACGCATGGGCTGTCATCATGTCAACTGAAAACAGTTGGTTCATTGTGAACACGCAGTCAGTGGTTGGAACTAAAACTGTTGTGCTAAATCGGATGAACTAAATAATTTCATAAATAAGGTCTAATGAAAAATACCAATTGAATGAATGACGAGTGTTCACTAAAGGTCGACTGACTAACGGTTAACGAGATACCAAATGCAACAAACAGCTAAATCTTTTTGACAATGCAGATTACTAACACACCAATACAACTATATAAAGTCGTAGCCATTGTGAGTGGGAGCTGTGTAATTTATTTGTAATGTGTACTATTAATCCATGCATGGAGAACACTGTGAACCACCCTATCCACTTCTACTCAAGTATGCTTGATGACTGAATCGGTTTTCAAATTAGCTATGCATTTTTGCAATTTAATCCGTAACAGTTTTGTATATTGAAAAATTCTATGTCACTAATGACTGACTATCTTCAGTATCGGCTATCATGCATCCACTTGCAAATAACATTTTCTCACGCCTCCTTGCTTCTCAGTAAGACCGCGAAACTGAAAACTATCAATCATGTGGGACAAATGTTGCTCTATGGTTAGATGCATGTATCCGACACGTCGATTGATTGTCTGATTAGTAGTTTAAGTAACTGACTTCTATCGTTACACAATAATTACTTACAACGACTGAAGTTAACCAAAACAGTGACTGTATTTAGTGGAGTGCGTACGAGTCCTAGAGAAATCCAGTGAAACTTTTCAATAAGACAACATTGTGGGACGACTGACCAGTAGTGTATTAGTAATATGTACCCAACTGAACTTCGCTACTACCAACGGGACATACATGTTAACACAGCAACAATCTCTAGATCGCTCTTACACACGCCTACTTCACATAAAATAATTCTTTACGAAAGATCATTCATCTAGGTATCTTCTGAAATTGGGAATGGGACTTCAAAGCTTTGCATAAAATAGTGGCAGAGCATTCACAATGTCTGGTCATTCTGGTGGCCTTGGTAGAATAAACAGTAAACTGGAGTTTCGTTAGCCTCAAGTACGTGAAGGATGATCGCTCACATTCATGGGCAGGCTTTAGTTGACCATATTCAACTGGGGCTATTGATCAGCTGATCCTGACCAACTTGGGTTTCGGTGGTCAGTCACGCTTTCAGGACAGCCGTTTGCAGAGTGCAGTGCCCCACAGCTTCGGGTCCGTCATTACGAAGGGCTTGATTAATGGAAATTTGGAGTGAACAGCTCAACCAGGCGATCTTAGTCTGGCAAGTCACTGTCAGCGCAATTCTCCGCAACTCAAATACCTAGAGACCGGAATGTGGTGAGTATAGTTGTAACGATTCATGTCTGATCGTTGAGTTACGCGTAGCCCAAAAACGGGTCCTCAAAATGAGAACAAGATTGATTCCAACAATTTCTACTGTACTATTAAAGAAATGCACCAGTAATTACAAACAGCAAACCTCAACCGTTCGCGACTATAATCTCGTCCAACAAGATCAATAGTTTCTCCACAGGACCAACAAGGTCAAGGGTGAATCGTCACGCCAGCAGACCAGGACAAGAATGGCCACTCGCGCCGCGGACGTTTAATGACACGTTAGTTAAATAAAACAAAACGGGGTGGGTGGGGTAGTGGGAACAAGTGTCTGGTTAATGGGAAAAAAATAGGGAATGCAAACGATGGGGATGAATTTTCTCATCTCGTGGAACAACAGATTTGCAATAGTATTGTTTCATATACCGTAATCAATTACGTTACGTATTGGCGTCTATAAAAGTGTATGTAATTAGGAATAGACCGAGTGTATCCATAACTGCGATCTTTTATTTCCACTACGTTGAAGCTAACCTTGGATTCGAGCTAGTGAGTTATTTGCCTTTATTTTGGCAAGAGGTCCCTATTCTTCTGGTATCACACATAAACCCACCCACCTCACCCCGGCGACCTGTTGGGCTAGCCCCAGATGTTGTGATGATGATGGTGGCAGTTCAACTCATTCCGCACAGGTCAACAGATAATGAACTGATTCTTCATATTGGACGGTCGAGTACAATTGTCCTCTTATTCAGGAAAGATTATATTGGCTCTAGTCTGCTGTGCCCTACCAGCTGCACTGTCTTGAAGACGATCGGCTTTGGTTGAAGCCACCATCCGTTCTTTTGTTTCGGTCTGAGAGGCCATAAGAGTTCATAACACCACAGGAAACACATTACGTCGACTCTCTTACATAAAAATCTATATCGACCTACGTGGTGAATCCAGCAGGATGGATAGATAAAAATCTGACAAGGCTGAACTCCCAGTGTTATTTCAGACATAACTTTTGGATCCTGTTCATTCCTCGTTTGTAGCGAATCTCCTCCAGATCCAATAACAAACATAGTTAATCCGCATACCATCACTTTGGTGAGTCCCATTCCACTCAGATAGTTTACTCTCATTGTCGTTCGATTAGCTTTAGAGTGTGTTGGTGAAGCGTCTTCAACATTCACATTCTGAAACAGCGAATCAGTAAGACGCTCCTTCTCGAAGACTAAACCAATTAGGAGTAGGTGCATGCTTCAGTTCGGGATCACAATCAACAGCAGTAGTCCAAATTCCAACTCAGGACACCCATAATATCTGTCCGACACAGGTTGTACAATTCACTAACCAACATCTGTCACGTTAGGTCATGTAGACGATGAGCAAGTGCTGAGGTAATGAAAGCAGTTGATTTTAGGGGTAAGCAATTAAATAACTCTTGCCCAAAGTTGACATCAACGTAATGAAAGTAGAAGACCGAGACCTATTGATACACTTAGATTATTTTGAATACCAAACAATTTCACAGATGAAGGTATGTAAAACGATTGATTAGGGAAATTGAACTAGTGCTGTACAAGTCACATTGGATTTGTCAGGTGTTGGAATCATAGGGGCTCACCTGATTGGCACTCAGAGGACCAGTAGCAATAAGGTAGTCCGGACATTCCTTTCTAGTTACGATCTCGTCCTTCTGACAGGTAAACCCGAAACTATGATACATTGTGTTCCGTAAACGGCTTTTCTGAAAGCCCGAGTCACCGGACTCATTTAACTAGATGGAACCATACTGATTTAAGTAAAATGGTTATCGAATAAGTAAACACTTTTCAGCAGAGTCTAATCAATTCAGATAACAGAGCAACAACAACAACAACAACAACAATTCTGGTAGAGTAGATATTCAATTGTTGCATACTTAATAATACAAAACTCGGCAGCGACAACTGTGTCCTTCCTTTGTTGTGTACGATCAATCTAGACTGTTCATGCTCCTTTTATTCGAAGGGCAATGTACTCACCCGAAAACCATCGCAAGCTAGTACTCGACGTGGTGCGGGTCTACGACGAATCATTGAAACATTGATCTATTCAGTTTAGTGTAGCCGTGTTTACATGTGTTTATTCCAGAAGCCCCGTGTGGTTCATGTTACGTACTGATTGAAACTTCACATCGAAGTGTATCGTTGAGAAGTCCTGAGGTGTGACCCAATGAATTACCTCATCCTAATGAGAAAAACTTTTCACAGGCGCAAATCTGTTTCTTCGAAGGGGATATTTTTTGTCTGAAAGATTTTCACTTCATGAACCTATAGTGAGAAACACAACGGATAAATCTACACCATGTTGTAAGAATCATCAAACTAGGAATGAGCCCATTTTCTGTACTGGAAGCTCATCAAGACCGTTCTTAAACTCATACTGTGTTGTAAGTTCCATAGAAGTACGTCTGCTCTAGAGTTACCGTCGCCTATGGCTTGTTGTGGCTATTATGTAAAGATATGGCCAATCGGAGCAATGTATGGGGATTGTTCACGAACAGTTCGATGAGATCCTGCAAACCGCCATGAAACAACATATTGCCAAGTTGGGTTTGATCTAGCAACGCTGCCATACTCGATCTTTCTTGCGAAAGGAATCGACCCAATTCAAGAAGAAAACTTTTCCTATACGGCTCAGAGTCTCAAAGAAGTTATCTAATGAAAAACTCTTGGCGTCCCGTACAATAATGTACCTAGGAATTACTATACTACGAGATGAGTGTTGGTAAATATTGCTCCAGATACAAATAACATTACAAAGACTAAGATCGAATGTGAGTGGTGTTCAATGTGAAACAAACAAGGAAATAGGGAGGCAGCACCAGTAGAGACCCTTAACCATGTTACAATTGAGGGACTAATTTTGGCAGATAGTTAAGACAAAATTGGGCAAACTAGAAACAGTATACTTATCAAATATGAAGAAATTACAAGGTAAAGTCTATTGTTTGAATTTTGAAGTTGTAATAAACGAAAGTCCTGAGATGAACATTCGCACCAAAACTGATCGAACTGAAATTGCATAGTGGATAAGAACATGATTAACGAAAGATCCAAAATCTCTTATGGATTTACTCCATGCATTCAATACAGTGGTGACCAAATAACTGGTGTGAAAATCTTGGTCTTTTTGCAGAGACAGTATCGATCGATCCGAGCTCTGAGCGCTGCTCACTGACACATATGCTGTGAGCACTAACCAACGACAGTCACGTAGTTTCCGGAGCACATATCAGTGTTGAGGCTAAGTCAATGGTGCTTCAAACATTGTGAGTTGCGAGCATTCAGCACAACTATAAGGCTGGCACAACATGATCGATAAGCGCTCGGCAACAAGTGAGACTTCCAATTTGCATTGAGTGTCACTCACCCGTAAATGTACCAGTGTGTCCTGATTGACCTTTTTTACATTCTAGAGCCGTAGGTGCGTCGGAAGTTGTTGACACACTGATAAACACAATGATTGGTAGAAATCATAGGAGTTCACCACTTGGCCTGAGGGTGAAAAAAACTAAGATTTTTGTGAGAACAATTCCGTTTTTGTGAGCTTGTCTTTTTAATGTAATTCAAGTCGTCTCATTAAAAATATCCAACAAAATGAAGGTACAGACTTCCTTTTTGCGTGCCTCTATCCACAGTCGTTTATAGTACTACAGGAACGCTTGTAACTAATGTTCAATCGCAATGAAAGAACACGAAGAAACAAGTCAGCTCAACTGAAAAATACGGTAGAGAATTGGGCTCGGCGCAAAAAGCCTTTCTCTATACATTTTAACATTCAATCTCAGTATTACCAAGTATGGTAATCCATGATTTCAAAACGGCAGATCATGAATCTGGACAGCTTGACTAAAAATAGCTACGGGTGTTTCATATATCTCGATGCCACCGTTCTAGTGGCGGTTAGTCATGAGAAACTTTCCATTTTTCTTGCACATGGAAAAGAAAATGCGTCGGCAACGTTACTTGAATTTCATGTAAGTTTCTTGATAGGGTTTAGCCACTGGTTCCCACTCAACCATTCGAGGTGCTGGAGTGGACCAACCTTTTCTTGATGGTCGGGCGCGGCATCATATAGTCGCCTAATGGACGTCCCATGACCATCCCGCTCGTCATCGAAGTGCACCATACTGGCAAATGATCGTTTTGATATCGTAACCGGAGGTGTGCAGGAACAGGAAGGGATAGCGGTTAGCCACCTGATCCGTTTGTTCAAGATTACATGATGAAACCATTCATAAACACTGGCTGTGCTTTAGAATGTTTGACGACTTCACAAGTAGGTGTTTCGATCGAAATTTATGAGGGGCACGGGCATTATAGTTGTTGCTTAGTCTGAACAAGTTCACTGCGAAATTCACGACTGCCATGATTTAGCGGTCGTTTAAAATTACAACAAATTTCATTGACCTGGCAGTGAACCCTCACCAGTCACTTTCCTGACACGGTATTCCCCGTTTGTTATAGAAGAACAACTCAAATTCAACACTGACTTTAGAGATTAAATGCACTTAAGAGGTAACGATCTTCACTCGGCTCGTGGGATCTTCGTTCAGGGGATCGCCCAGTCGATAGTCAACCTCATATGAACCTCCCCTATTTCCCGGTATCGTGGACTATAATGGCGATGACCGGGATGCCAGACGACAGTAATCCAACTAGGCTGAATAGTCGTTTGTGGAACATTATGCATACAGATCTGAGGGTCGACTCAGTTAATTACCTACTAGCCGGCTTTCACGTCCTGGATATATCACTTTTAAGGACCAGCTAGGTTTCCAGATAACAAGGCACCTCAATCTGGGCAGCATTTTTGAACGAGATTTTCATGCCGATCCAGAAAACGCAACAAATTGCAGTCATCAAAAATAAAATGACCGAATAAAACAAGTTGACAAGAAGTGGAATGACAAGACCACAAAACTGAGAAATACTATGTGCCACTTTGCGTTTTGAGAACATAGTTATATAAGGTCACCTCAGAGTTTATAGAAGGCGCGGTAAATTAAAATACACGACACGTCGTACCTCACATTATCCATGAAAATCATTAGTTTTCGATCAGTCTTCTAGTTGTTTGTAAGTCGAATGAAATAGGCAATGAAGCATAGGATTTTTTGTTTAAATTTTCAAACCTAGATATTCATAATGGATAGCAAACAACAAACTTGCTTATCAAAATGCCTCATTAAACCACGTTACTATCCAAGTAAGTAAATAATATTAACTATATTATGGTATATATACATATATATATATAAACTGCGGTAAAAATGGCATAAACGTTGATCCTTTATCATCAGGAACAGAGAGAAACGAATGTACAAGAAATTGCACAGCCGCTTGAGAAACACTGACAAGGTCAGGATTCGAACCTACAGAGATAGCTGGCTAAAATGAAACGGCTTTAGTCGACTGTAAACAGGTGTATATCATAATTTGAAGCTATTCAAGCACTTCATTCAGAAAGACTATCAGCGTGATTACAATGCACTATGGCTCGAACAGTATCCAGGATCGAGAAGAATGTCTAATGAAAGATGAAGCAATAAAGCAATTAGAAGAAGATTGAGCACAGAACATATGCCACTTAACCGGATCTCGAGAACGTTTTGGCCACCTACTGAGGTATGAATGTGTACAGACTTTGAGCCAATCAATTCACACTTGGTGTAATTTCATACGTACTCCACTACGAAGTCACTTGAGGAATGAGAAAAAATATCTGTCAACACTAATGTTGAATGCTTTCCAGGCGCAGCAATTAATGGAGAAGAAACTGAGGTTACCAATAGCCCGATCACAGATCATGCCGCTGTATTATTTTACCAAGTTCCATTTGTTTCAGTTGGCTATATTCAATTTTGGGCAAAGCCTCTTAAGTGGATTTTAGAAATACTTATTCACCTTTCCCTCACACATGAGGCTGTAACCGGCATTTATAATGCGTATTCAGGAATATAACAGCACGTTACACGTCATATTGAGCTTGTTTTGTTTTGTACGAGTTCATGCGTAATCTCTCGAACGCCATAAAATACTGTTTCAATATGACAATGAACTTGGCCATTATGGGAAAACGCTTTATAGTGACTCGAATGTCTAAATCCTGCACACCGACGTTAACCGATTAGATAGTACCACTCAGACTTCTAACTACACTCCAAATCGTCTGTTCGAATACTTTCTGTCACTTTCAGAGTGAGCATAAGGAAGGTTAAACCAAACAAACTGTCATGCCTTGTCTACCGGAAACAATCAGCGGGTATGTCAGAAAGCGTTGTGATGGTGAACAGACGCCTCATGGACAAGGCTTTAAAGTGTGCCAAATCTATCTGACATAATGCATGACCAGCATATAATACTCCGTTAACGTTCTCATGCACTGCGGACGCTCGATATTCCATGAATCGATAACCATTGATCTGACATTGGCCAGCGTTGCAGCCCAGTGCATTAGGGAGTGACATGACAACTGATATCAATCTGAACAGCCGCAGTCTCCATCCATAATGAATCTGAACTTCATCGTTTGTTTTTATAGATTACCCTTTCAGTACTTAGGGGCTTGAATAAGTATAGTAATCGAAACATAGTCATTTGTAAGGCAGTCCTTCGGTTTTCAAATGTTTGATTCGATTAGGCTTCAGAATGTCAGTTACGTTCTTCATAGACATTGAGTAAGAGAAATTCACCATCGAAAAAAGACTGATCAACTCAAACCCCTTTCCTGAGGTCAAAGCACACGGCGGTCATGTCGTGTCATTGTAGGAAAGAGCATCGTAGTGAAGATTGATTTGAGCGTCATGGGGTAATGGTATCGATCACACAATATCCTGTTTGAGTACAGTAAAATAGATAGAGAAGACATCGTAGTTAAATGTGTTGCCATACATTTAGTCGTACATCACTTCGAGCCGGATCGAATGCGATAGGATCCGGATGAAAATCTTGACTTGGTTCTTTCGGCTCGTTTGTTCCTATTTTGATTATAATTCACAAGTGAGATAGTTGGCCCCATCCGTTCGTAGAGACTGTTTACCAAGCATTATGAGAAGGCGCCCTCACAGTGTGCATCCGTGATAAACCCACTGACCAGAAAGTGAGAAGCAATGGTGTCGACTGCTAGATCCCACCTTACTCGAGTCACCGTCGGTTAGGTAGCGTCAGCCCGATGGAAACCGATAAATTGGCCTACTTACCTCATTTTGACGGATTTATCTTCTTCTCCGTTTGAGGATAGCAGACCACTGGTGTCAACCGCCTAGACTGACGTTCGATAGGCACCATGTGTCGTTTGTTCTTGAGCGTTTCTCTGATAGCTTAACTCTCCCACAAAAATAGATGGCAGCGGTCTAATTAGTGCCAGGATGTCCAGAATTGTCTTAAATAAGTCGAAAACATTTCAACTAGACGTTTTAGTCAGTCAACTTTGACGCTTAAACGACATCAGACGAAGCTTAAAACTGAATCCTAACCCTTGTTAGTACCCGTCAGTAGACCAAATCCCGACCTTGTTCGAATTAGTTAACATTGTTAATCGCTGCGTCGTTGACCTCACGTTGGACTATCGAATAATCCCATCTGAACACTTAGCTGAGCTGTAGTGACAAACGAGAGTAGCTTTGCATTTACATATGATAATTTGTTCGTGCATAATGTGAGGTCAATGACGTAGTGAGAGGTTTGACCGGAACGCATGGCGTGTGACAGAAAACGATGTTGCATTTCAACTAACCATCCGTGACTGAATGATCGATAAACTATTGGTTTACGAAGCCTACGATCTGCTTTCGTGGGACAAAAAATTCGGGTGAGGTTGTCAAGTTGGTGTGATTTCACACAACTTTCCGGATTCCCTGAGACTGACGCGAATCATTCGGCTGTGCTTCTCTAGTTCAGGTTTTTCACGGTCACGACAGCTGTCCTCAGATTCCGCATTGGTGATAAATCCGCTGACCAATGAGTCGGAGTCAGTATCGCCGACCATCGAATATCTGTCTTACTTAAGCCGACTAGCTCGGTCGATAAATTAGATTGACGAAGAGCGAAAATAACCAGGTTGAGCGAAGCTCAGTCGCGTAGTTCGCGTCAATGTGGTTAGAGAAGAATGCTGAGCACATTGACCTCAACTTTACAGCCTCACCCTACCTACCGTCTAGCGAACGCAGATTAGTCTGTCCGTCATTCGATCATGGGCGTTGTTGTTGTCATTGTTTTCATTGCTTAGTCCTCGTTACCGATCGATTGTCATTCGGTGAACACAGCTCAGCCACTGGTTCATTCGATTGGACACGCGTCTATCATGACCGGAATATGCTGACTAGCTGGGCTGTGGAGGGTTGATTGATGAATCACGCATTCACCATAGGAATTTAGATGGGGCAGTTTGTTTGTGGAACCCGAAGGGTGAACGAGTTATCGCCCACATTAATATTCCTATATACCAAGACGATAGTGGTTCAGTTCATGAGTGAGCCACCACTACAGAGTAAGTTGTTCGCAATTAATCACACCATTATTGGTTTTAGTCACAAGAACTTATCGGAGGTAATTTTTTTTAAAATTCCGTTCAGAACAACAGAGTATTTCAAAATGCTAATTCGCTCGTCGAACGATGTCGCCCTGTACCGAATCTGTTTCATATGGCAAGTAAAAACATTGTTCGTTTAAGGGCGAATTCATGCTGATTGTGTTGTTGTCGCCTAAGGGTTCACAGTACTCAAGAATATGATGGCAGTTTTGGTGAAGCTGTCACAGATACGGTAGGTTCATATGAAAATCGACCGGTAAAAAGATTACCTTGATGACCAACAACGAAAATTGGTTGTGCGTGCATAGAATTAGAGCAACTCGAGATGAGGTTGTCTTTTATCTGATTCGACCTAGGGACCTCTGGGGTGTGGTATACAGTTGGAAAGGTCCACAGCATATGGGAAATATCACAAACTGTAAATTAACATCATTTCTGACACCCATGAAAATGAAACCCAATGATAAAGACAACGTTATTCTTTCGTCCGTCAATGGTATATATTCAATCTATAGTGCGTCAAATAGTGTGCCAAATTTATGAGAACGTAGAAAAAGAGTGAGGTCACGGTGTGATGTCAGTTTTACAAAAGGTTTAATATCATTCTAATCGCCTTCTTTTTGGTTGATTGAACTTAATTACAAAATTGGTTATCCTTCCGATCTTCACAATGATGTTTATTTGCTAAGGCTGTTATTTATTGTTCTCCTTATAGTGCACTTTCAGTTAATGACATCGGTTTAGTTGGTCAGTGAATCACCTCGTTAGTTCAACAGTTAATGGGATCTCTAAAAACTTTGAAGATCGAAGATTTTCTGAGTAGCTGGACAATGATCTTGGTAAACCGTGATGAGATTGTTCAGAAATAACGCATGTTTTTTGCATGCTGAAACAACCACTTTACTAAAGGGAAAGTAGAGACCAAAGATGCTCGTCACCTAAACGGAAAATATGGACAAATTCATCCACTTTAGAGAGTGATACCTTTGGGGTACAGTATTTATTCGTTCAGTCCAGTGTGTCATATGAAATTCACTATATGATTCATCAGGCTGTCTGCTCAATCAGGATTTTCCAGCCACTTCATGTCAGAATTTCTGAGCTCCAGATATGACCTCATAACTCGGCTGGTGAAGCGCCCGGCGCGCTTGAACCTACTGATTACTTCGTTAGTTCTAACCCAGCCGAAGTCCATGTTCTTCGCAATTGGGTTTCATCTAAACTATGAGATCTGTCACATTAGTTGGCGTTTTTTTTCGATCGTGAAGCACACTTGCTTCTCACGTAGAGACCAAATTACATCCTGATCACTTTTCACATTACACCAACACTCAAGGTGGGAAATGTGTCTCTATAAGGCTGGAATGCAAAAAAGCAATCTTTTCCAATGTGCGCAAGAAAATTATGAATGCCTGGCGTTTTGTAGATTGTCATATGTATACCCGTCAAAAGTATTCTGTTATCATCCTCTGCACTATACTTCGCGATTAAACAATCGCAATATATGCCATATTTGTACCACGAATGTCCTAATGGACCCTGCTGTACAGTTAATATTACAAAGCATTCTAGCAGTTTGGAAGTATAAGAGCATAATTGTTCGTTGTTAGAAATGCCATCTTCTTTTCAGCGATCCGTCTTACCCCCTCAAAAAACGTGTTTCTCTCAATGCAAACGATTTTAGCCAACGAGGCTGAACAGGTATTTCTAGTACAATCCAGGGGTAACCATCAAATTGTTTAAGTGCGTAACTTGTAACGTCCGTTGGTGATTTTGTGATATTAACTAATATTTGTGGTAACTCTCCTTGTACAGTTGGCCTCGAGAATACCTGTAGGTGACCATGTACCTTATACATATCTACCCACTTAGTTCCCGCCCCGCGATACACATTTGGTGGTGTTATGAGTGACTTTTGTATTCATTTTTGATTCGACTTTAAAGAAATTAGTAGGGTCAGTCACTTTATTCCTCAGAACCCAGGCTGACAACTGTTTATTGCAAGGTGAAAAAATTCGAGTACTGTCCAACAATCTTCTATTCCCTGGTTGATCCTGTATAGGGTCCGGACGTTTACGACAGTTTTTGACAACCACTACTCAACAGATGTGGTGATTTTAAGATGCGATAATTTTCCCATTAATTCTCATTCTTAAGTCAACACCATAGCCTTTACTCGTAGTTAAAAAGTGATTTCTTACGCCCTGTGTCATTTCATTTGTCAGTTTCCACCTAACTGCTAAAACATTTTACATCGACGGAACTGAAAATTCATCCGAAACTAGAACCAAAGTTCGTATACAGATCGGTCGTCAGTTACATACATTTCATACTTGATGATCTATACTCAACAATGATTAAATGCAGCGTCGTTCGTCGGCATTGCATCATCGTCTACTGTCCCGACAGATACTCAGTCATCCACACATTCTGAAGTCTCTTGAAATCCTATTGATCAGCTGTTGGAAGCCTTCTCTATGAAATCAAACTCAGCTAACTGTCAATCTTTAGCCTCCATCGGTCTAGGTGTATTTACGTTACTAATAAAGTTGTACGCTTTATACAGTAACTGACATTTTTTTATATTCACGCTAGTTACACGTTTACGACTGGTGAGAGCTTGAGATAAATTCCTACCGTAAGTTGTACCTTCTGTCTCATCTACCCAAGGAAGGTATTCATGAGCATGACATCAGCACATAGGTTCGACATCCAAATAACATTGATCGTATTGCAAAAGTTTGTCTTTTTAGAGCAAAACTAAATATCGGTCTCACTCTAACCGTTCCCCATCATTTTAACTAGAAGTGGAGTATTGTTGAGAACAAAAGTGAGAACACTGTGTTGATTCGCGTGGGTGTGTAGTGGTCACGTGGTAGCTTCGTTTTGGCATGTAGAAACTCTCAGAAATATCAATTAAATCATTTGCTTCGTTGTGTACTTACTATCTTGGGTCTCAGTTGTCCTGCCGTTTTTCCTATTTACACTCAAATTTCCACTGACTTCAAAATTATTTGCCCCTCATGAATAAATAAATATTACCAGTTTAGTGGTGAATACCATCATTACAAGGAATAATCAATTAAACCCGTGTCATTGTGTGAAAACGTGAGTCATCATTGAACGACGCTACGCTGCTGGAGGTCTTAAAATAGAGTAGTATTCAGTTATTGGTAGATGCAGTTTCGGCACAGTTTTTTTGTTATGTGTGATTAAAAAGATATATGGACTTCCAGTCTATAAACACGTGTGTTACCATACACAATTATCAAACCATAAAAGTGACTATCCGTTAATAAGCCAGCGTGAGATTCTTGACACTACTACCGAGTTTGATATATAAGAGTAACATGTACTGTAAATGATTAGTTGTAGTTTTGATGATACCTCAGTAATGGCTGTCAGACATTCACACGAAAAAGTGGGTTCGACTTACTCTACGGCGTACGCTGCTGCTCATACAGTGAGTATGTGAAATATTTGTCATTGTCTTGTTGTGGCTAAGCTATCTACCATACCTCTCGTCTTAGTTCCAAGTATGGCCACATATTGGATACACTCGATCAACCAGAAGATATGCTGTACATGTCGCGTTAGACTAAAGAAAACGTACGACTCCTTGTAAATTCTCCAACACACGGTGATCATGTGATAGATGCCCTATCCCTGTAAATTACCCGTTCAGCAGAATGATTTTTTTCACATGATATCGTGCGTCTCTGCTACGTCAGCTGCAGATGCCCAGGCTGGTTAGTCCGTGATCAAGTAGACTGATCCGTTCTGATATTCTCACTCTTTCATGTGCCTGGTGTACAGTTGTTCAGATATATTCACAAGAGTGAGGTGTTACATACAATCGTCTCATGAGACAGCAAGAATCAATGTCCCTCTTGAAGATGAGATAATGTCACGTCGGTCTATAGACGTTTACTTATGTACAACTTGTTTAACACATTGCCATCATTTCACCGGAGGACCAACGTTGGGCATAAGTACTGTTCTTAAATTATGCTCTTCAAAAGTTTGTACTACTTGTCACTAGATGCAGTGTGTCCACAACCCACACAGAAACAACCATTAACTTTAATGGATGTCACTGAACGTCTTACCGTCGTATCGTTGCTTTTGTGTTCCTTCGGACAACGGGGAGCAAGGTGCAAAATTTGTCTTGTTCATTGAAATTTAAACTAGGCGGTGAGATGGACACAATCCAGTCACAGAACACCCCAGTAGAGTGGCAATTGAAACTTACGCCAGTACATTACCTACACTTATTGAACGAGCGCCTGGTGGACCAGAATAAACGACTTACTTAGTTATCATAATCAGTTGAACATCTTACGAAGCAAACAGCCTGCAAGATGATCTGACTTTTCTAGTTCAAGTATTTTCTGATGGGATAAACGGAGGTCTTATGTCGTTCACAGTCAACATCAGCATTCCATCAACAATGTGAACGAGAATGTAAAGCCAGTATCACATAATACCCCTACGGAGTACATCTAAGACGTCCGCCATAGTATGATCATATAAATGCATCAGTGCGGTGAAAATGACAGGCGAAATTTTAAACACTTTCGTCAAGGATACTATTTCGTTCATGACGCAAAATAGTCCCCTTAGATTCACACATCTCGATTTATTAACATGTCTTTCATTTCAAGTTGAACATCACCCACAATTGATCGCAGCCGTCGCATTCCCATAGACTGCCCAATCGACCCATGTCGAAAAGAAGCACTGGATTCGAGTTTCGCTCGCATTTGAGCTGGTCAGCGGAATCGGTTGAGCGTTCATATATGATAATTTGGTCATGCCTAATGGGAGGTCAATGGCGCGGTGGTGAACAGAGTTGCCTTATGAAAACATGGCCGGATTTCTAGCCACGGCCGTCGCAACAATGTGCACTACTAATGATGAGGTTTAATGAGAGTGAAACTTGAGTCCAGTGCTTCTTTTCGACAGAGGTCGATTGGACAGTTTATGGGAATGCGACAGCTGCGATCAATTGTGTGTGATGTTCAACTTGATAGTAACCAAATCCTCGGCTACTCATCAGATATCTTTCATTCTGTAATAAATTAGGTATTTGGTCACGGGAAAACCAATGATTTTGTAAATTCACTGAAAACAAAATGGCGAAATTCTGAGCAGTTGATTGATTTAGCGCTGATCGCTAGTTAACAACTAATATATTCATAAACTTATTGAGGTTATGGTTGTTTGGTTGGGTTACCAGAAGCGACCCGAAATGACCTGGTCATCACTTGTTTAAACCTATCATTGTGTTGATCTTAGGTCAAGTAGTACGTAGGACACAACGTTGCCACAGAACACTGCAGTGCATTGGTAATCTGTTATAGACGCCGAGTAGTGAATGGGCCAAGACAATCACTTGAAGCATAAGTAAGCGCGAACCGTTTGATACCGACGAAAGTCTGTCTCATGGCAGGCAAGTGGGACAGTCCCACACATTCATCAACACCATGCAGGTGACTGTGATCCGCCCCATTGCTATGATTTTAATGATCTATTTGACAAATATATATTACGTATAACTAGTAAAACTTATACATAATTTGTATATATAACTCGCACCTACTCTATATACCTGTAAAAGCTCGATGAGACCTACCGAAAATGGTTGTTTGGATGATTAGATTCTTAAAAATCAACTTAACCTGGTCATCACAATCAGCACAGCTCCTTATCAGGCGGTCAAAACCCAGGCTAATACACGTTACTCTCCCTCTTTTCCCACAGCGGTGTCACCCTCTGTCAGACTTTATGTGTACCCAACGAATCCTCAAAACTGAACCTTTTGTCCACTTCCCTTCTTTGCTTCAATCATCACGCCGTGGCCGACAGAATAGCTCATATATCTCCCATCCTAGTTAAATCATTTGGTTTTTGTTATTTGTGTCATTTCATTCGTTTTATTTGATTTTTATCAGCCTATCGCACACCAAAATAGTGAGTCACCTTGATTAATTGACTTATGCAATGAATCAACCAGAGGTGCGATGAACCCAAAACAATCGCTGACCTGTTAGCAGTAAACTTGCACGACCTGACACCTGCACTCCATACACACAAATATTCATGATTATGTGCATCGGTCGTTATCACTTGTGGAACTTTCAAGATCATCTGTATATAACCGGTTATTGTTACTTGATACTGAAGAGACAGTGGGAAATTCTAGTTTCTGTCTTACCGCTGTGTTCAAACTTATGAAGGAAACCAAACACTTCAAGTCGTTTCATAGATAGTTTACTGTTTCTGGAGAACTCCACCATCCGGCATTATCACTAATCTATCGAAAATTCCGCTTGCCACAACACATTGTAAAGGATGAACTTCAAGTTTATCTTCAGTCGCCAACAGACTGTTGTGATGTTTCACAAAGTAAATAGTGAGTTTTGCAGAAATAGTTTTATGGTCTCCAAATAGTACTACATAAATAGAATCCTATTGGCAATTCCACGCTATAAGATTCAGAAAACATTCTTCAAAACTAGCGAGTCTGAAAGTGTCCAATAAAGTCCTTGAAATCATGACAAAGATGTGTAGGAGACTGACAGAGAAATGCTTGTCCCTAAACTAAAAGAACGCTCTAGGGCTTGTAAACAAACCCTATGATTCCAGTACTGTTTGAAAATATGATAAGTAACTGGCTCTGGTCTAAGCTGTGGTTGACAAACTCAACCGAATGAAGAAGGGAAAAGCATGAAGGTGGCTCACGTTCATTCGGCGGCACCCAGAAGTGCTCCAGACAATGGGTGCTTGAAAACTGTGGGTACGTTAAACAACACCCAAAAAGGTGTAAGTGAACTAACCTTGGCATAATAGATGGGTCGCCAGAGATGGCAACCATAGGCTGCGTGCAACTGGTTGCACGATTTGAGTCAGTTGACATGAGTTTGTACCAGACCTCCTATAGCAGGCGTACACAGATGCTTGCGCATGGAACAGAAAAGCTGATAGTTTGCGACTCAATCCGAGATACTTACAGAAGCTGTGCGAGCATTGTCCACTACAGACTATACTTTGATGTGCGTACCTGACAAGATGATAATACCAAGGAAAGCGTATAACGCTGTAAGTTTTGCCATCTCACATACATCCATAAACTGACTCTAACACAGAAACAAATGTAACCCGTCTACGACCAACGATCCACAGGACCCATCGATTTTCTAACGTATTTTTTGAAAATCAGGAACGCTTGAAGCCGGGACCAGTCGACACTGTGGTTGCGCTCACACTGGCATCCTTCACTCATCAAACGCCATGGCAAAGCAGTAATTGGCTACACACCATTAACTTCCTTTGGAGGTTCTCAGATGGACTTGACTAACGCTCACCAATTCTAAGGCTTTGCCAACTATTATCGACCCACTGTAGTCTCAGAACTGAAAACAATCCTCTCTCTGTGCACACGTTACGGGTTTGGCTGTAAGTGCCAGCCGCATTTCATACCGGTTTTCATGTACCTTATAGTTATATATGTTTAACGTGTTTATCATAATTCTACAAGCAATGGCGACATGCGACCTAATTTCTTGTCTTCAGATGTCATGTGTCCATGTTTACAAAGGGTTACAAGGAATTCCAAGTTTCGAATGTTATGAACACCTATTTTAACAAATCAATCCAGTGATATGCGCAGAGTACACCCGGTATCATTAAACCAAACAGCCAAACGAGACAGATTTACAAATTTGGTAAAAGTACTATCGTTTTATGAATGTAGTCCCATAAGTCAAAGAAGTGGGGATGTTTGGCATCATCCATCCCCGGATTAGCCTCTTACAACGATTCAACGCAAAAGGCGCCCGCTCACACAAGTTAGCACACGTGGTTTGTTCCGGACTAAACTAATATTATCATGTCCATTGTAGCCCTGCTGGAATAAGACCGTGCGATGCGTGGGCAGTTTAAAAGTCTATCAAATAGACTCCATCCAGCCGGATCCCCGGTTTGTACGATCACTCTCGTGTGCAAAAACCTGGAGATTAGCCCAGGAACGAGAATACTAGGAGATAAATGAGTGTTAAAGAATTATTGCGTCTGTTAGCTGTCAAACTTCGCACAAACTACGACGTCACCTAATACTCAGCGGATCGTTTTGCTAGGTTGGTTCACACAGTGCGCATTTTTGCAGTTGAACTGACTGTACTTATAAGTGCAACCGCTACATTTCATTTTTGCTTACGATTTAGCTTAAGTTGTTCTTGTTAGTGAGATTGTTGCTGTCTGGTTAGGGGTACTGCACAATATATGTTGCAAGTTCATCTCCTTGGTTTACGTTGAAGAATCGGGAGATGTCATCATGCGTAACAGAATTATACTACTCCTCAAAACTGTCCACGTACTCAAGCATTCTAAGTAATCTGTGGTAATGTGTGTTAACTCCTTTCACTACCTGTGGAATCCATCAGAAAGACCGCAATAAGTGACCGAAGCCACAATACACGATAGCATTCTGTTACCAACGCAATTACTAGACTGTTCACAAACTTTATCCAGGGGGACAAGTTTCACCTAAGAACGGAGGCCAAAACAACTAGGTGAAAAAGTTGAAAAAGCGAGAATCTTTGTATTAGAGGTCAGTAACCCAAAAACATAAACTGTACAGTCAGGTTGAAAACGGCGTCACCCAACTGCCCAGTTGCACCAAAAGCCTTTTAGGTCACGCGCTTTTGTCTGCAAAGGTAGACTTCGCAATTACTTTCGAGTTGAGCGCGATTGAACCTCAGCATGACAATGAATTGTGGAGTTAGGCCCTCTTTCACCCCGTAGGAAACACGCGATGTCCCAAGAAGGAAAACTTTACGATCGAAAAAGACGGAATATGTATCCTCTGGATCAGATGCCTGTCACGTTCTGATGAGGGGACGGTTCTAATGGGTTATGGGTTTCTATTCTGTTTAACAGAACAGAAAACAATTCGCCAGAAATGATTGTTTACCGTACTTTTGAGTTATTCTCCAAATTTTTAATTAGAAAAAGAGGAGACCCAATGTACTATGTAACATTCGGATTTGTTGGCCTTGTCTGTCAAACTCAGTAACAGTATTTCCTCGACGCTTGCTGCTCATATTTGCTTGCTAGTCTAAGCATCCACGTTTCAGTCTTTGAACACCGAACAAAATGTATAACATATATATGGGCATACAATTCACAAACTCACCGGCGAATCTGGTTTGGCCACGTAGACGTGATGATGGCTTGATTGATCAGGTGATCAATAATGACCTGATTTACGACATTGCATGTGCACACATGTGAGAACACAGTCCCGTTTGCGAAGCATCTAGGAGAAAAAAATCAAACAAATGAACGTTGTGAGCATGTTGTAAGATGATGCATTTGGCAAATAATATTGGAACGTTTTTTGTAAACGTCAAGTGGGTGATGAGCGTTGTGGAACAATAAAAATATTTTCTGTAACTGAGGTTGCCACGTTAATTATTTGTCAAGTTTACTAACCATTATTGGTGCCTATAATCTTAAAATGTTATAAACTGTAGGCGTTAGATGATCAATATCTCTTCAAAACTAGTCATTCGTTTGCATGAGACTGGTGGAATATATGTAATCTAATAATTACACATATTATGGTGAAATCGAACTTAATTATGTATAAATCGATGAGTTACTGATGTGCAGTAGGGGATTTGGGTTTTCATATAGAATGAACATCATGCATAACTGATCGCAGCTGTTGCATTCCCATAGACTTTCCAGTCGGCCCCTTTGCAACAGCAGAAGCACTAGACTCGAATTTCGTTCTCATTAGAGCTCGTCAGCGAAAGTGGCTGAGCGTGTCTAACGTGAGGTCAACGGCACAGTGATCGGAGTTCTAGCCCCGGCCGTGGCAACAATGTGCACTACTGACGAGGTCTAAGTGTGGTGGATTGTCAGGCCGAAGGTGCGAGTATTCCAACACTCGGCGGAGTACCTCAACGCGGAAGGCAGGCACGTCCACAAACCCTCAACGATCGAATGGCGGACAACGGGGGCAGTCGGATGAGTCATTGCTCGACCGGATCGGACCAACGGGCGAGACATGGCAGGCAAAATAGGATGGACGACGAAATCGGAAGCTCGATTATTCCAACACTCGGGAGAATATCTCGACACCACCGTGGAATACGATCAAAGCCCATTGTGGATAGACGGAGAAGA
>JTDE01001674.1:71135-127404 GCA_014338405.1 Paragonimus skrjabini miyazakii | reverse complement strand
ATCCATGCATATGTCCACTCTCCGTCAGATCTCTGATTAACTCATGCTGGTCATCAGGCGAATTCAGATTCTGAGCCACACACTATTGTATGTTACTGGTTTTCACTATAACCAATGAAGTTACCCGAACAAAACAATACGAATTTTATACAGAGATGTTTTAGTGGCTTATGATAGGCATATCATTTTACTGTTACTTAATACGATACACAACATCATGTTCAGTCAAAATGCAAGTTTCTGGTATAACCTCCCATTAATGGCTGTCAGCAAAAGAGGTACACCCATTTTGAGAAATATTGTTAAATTCACTGGAAGTCAATGTTAAAACGCATGAACAGAAAATTCAAACCGACCTCGCACACTGAATTCCTCCAGCATCTTTAGGTATAGCTTATATGGTACAGTCTTGAATGTTTCAATAACGCTGCACAAGTAAGTGTACGTCAGTTGTCACGACAATCTGTCACTAATCAATAGATCGTTCTGTGTGTAGAGGAGTGGGTTCGATTTATGCTGAATACCAATTCAGTGTATATAAAGACCCGAAAATTGTTGTCGTGTAACACATCCAGAACATTTTCTTCACTTTGAATCGCCATTAGAACAACGGTCGAGATTTCATTATTGCAGGTTCATTATGACTTGTTTGTTCTACCTAGGAAATCGGGCAGGTACTAAAACAAAACTCGTGTATAGTAAAGCATTTGACAATAAATGGTAGATGTGTTTATGCAAAATAGTTTGGATTCGGATGTTGCTGGAGTACAGGACCAGATGGGTTGCGTAAAATTGTCATACAGCTACCTTTAGATAGTTCATAAAATTTGGAGTGATCACACCGGTAGAAAACGTGGTGCTAGCCACTATATTCAGGAACCAATGATATTGAAAAAACTGGCCTTCTGATATTGTATTCTGCAGTAAACTTTAATGGATAAATAATTAATAGTTATCAAAAGCGACGACTCTTTGATGAAGACTATATAACAAATAAGCCTGTTTATTTGTTTCATCATCAGACTAAATACGTTACATTTGTATATGTTAATCATTTGCGCAAGAAGGTATAATAACGGACCGAATACTCCGTTATCATAGACAGAACGACCGTATCTTTTTGAGGTCTGGTAACCTGACATTCAACAATTGATGGTAAGAAATTAGGATTGCTGTTCAACTAGTGTCCACGATCATGTGATCTGTTCGATCAGGACTTGGATTGGAATGGATGGGAGATTCTGGTTCTTGAAGAGATTTGATGGGCGGTGATGTCTGCAATCATCAACAAGCGATCTATTACCTGCCTTGGTTCTAAACCACATATAGGACTGAAAAAGTTTGTGGGATTCATTGAATAGTTGGACTCCATTAAGTGTGACTCGATCGAAGACGAGCAACATTTTACAAAACCACGAGTTAGCCATACCAGAAGCTGTGGACGACGATGTTGAGTTGGGGCAATCGGCCTTGGTGTGTCGCCTATATAGCTTTTATCACAAGACAATCGAGTGGTAATGTGAACATGCAATGTATCTTTCAACTGAGGAGCAGAATTGTTGCGGAATTGAAGTGGACAAGTAGTTTGACTGTAAAATAGTTCTTGTTTGGGGCGATGCTAAGCCTGTTACTTGTTGATGAGAGCTGGGTCAACAAAACCATGTGCTCTTTTTTGGTTCTGTACAGATGCAAAGACTGAAATGCAGAGTATCTATTTGCATGTCGGTGGGTTGAACAAATGACAGGTTGGTGAAATACCTGAAAGAATATTATGCAAACTCCTGGCTCGTCAGCTTGTAACACAGATCGCTGTATACTGCTGAGTAGAATGGTTCTGTTTTGTTTCTCGTTCTCATTGGAGAAACTGAAAATTGTGCTGCGGATGAGGCTTTTTGCCAAAAATTAAGAGGCTGAAACGATGCTTGGCTTGTTTGGTTGATATATGACACTTTTCATGGTATTTTGTGACGCCTCTTAAATTGACAGATGTGAGGCCAATTTTACCGTTGAGATAACTAATTCAGTTGAGGGTATTTACTGCAAAATGCCAGTGGAACGCATTGGGTTGCAAGTTTGAGAGCATACCATTTCAGTTTTATTCCTTATGAGAGCAGACCACTTGCTACATATGACCCATCTAGTTCGAAGTAATAACACTCACATCAACACCATACGGTCGACTTCACCCTGTTTTGGACCAAGCATCCTAAGCCAGTCGGGTAAGTGTTTGCTCTTGTCATCTTCAAGTTGTGAACTTGATAACAGGATTTTTGAATAGTATTTCTATTGGTTGGTTATGTCCAATATGCCCAATGGAGTGCTCCATTACTCTTTTGTAATATTGATCAAATTGCAGAGCTCAGTCAACCATTGTAACCACATTTGAAAAATAATAGTGCACCGAAAGCCAGTTTGTTATTTAGTGGAATTCTTGTTAGAAATACGGTTTCAGTGTCTAAAGATGAGCCGTTGGCTTTTTGCTATTAAGTGATATACTTTATTTATTGTCTGCCAGTAAACGTTTTAGGATAAGACATTAAATGAGAAGCAACGTATACACGGCTTCATTACTTACCGTGCCGGCGGTAGATACAATCCACAATCCTTTTTTTTGATTAACGTTTTAGAAGTGCTTTCACATTAGTTAAAATTTAGCGAAGGTATCTAATCTAATAAGTTTCTGAAGGGCTATTTGGTAAAACTGAGCATGGCAATCGACATCTTTGTCTATTGTTCATTTACCTTAGCACGAGACATTTTAATTGCTATTGCTATAGTTTTCCAGATGGTTTTGCTAAAGAATGGTAATATATGATAATTATTTCAGTGTTTTCAAAAGGAGTTTTATCAAAATCACCAGCTGATTGGGCACTGCGTGTTTGCTTTCAGATTTTTATTGAAACTAGCTACTGTCAGATGTGGTGTCAACATTTCTTGAGTTACTGTTTTTCAGGTGAGTTTTAATCAACTAGTAAATTGGACGCTTCTTCTACTATACTTCTGTCTCTAGGCGGAACAATGTACACTCCTTTGTTGCTTTCAAATACCTGTGATATCAGAGTTCATGTTGGGGTGTACACTTCCCTATCGCTTTCTTTGGAGATGTTCACACAAAACTTAATATGTGAGCAGGAGCCAATCAATTGAGTTTTGAAATGGTGTTGTTTAGTCCAGTTAATAATTGACCATTCTTGTTTGGTCCTTCGATTCCTCTGGCCTAAATGACGATGCTTCAGGTAGACTTATTCAGGTATACTGCGTGATGTCTGATCACATCAGGATATAACATATCTAACAGATGATTCCTATCACTCCATTCAAATTTTAACAAAGTTGTTACTTCGGCGATGGTGGTTGATTAATGTGATGTACTTCATAACCTTATTTTTATTACTCATCTGATGAAAGCAATACATAAATGTGACTGGTATGGTTACATTCAACCAGTTCTGCTCGTGACTTGATTATGGATTAAGACGCTGGGTTTTGATGACTTTCTGTTTAATAAAAATTGATGAGTAAGCTACAAGGCTGGAGACAAGCACACCGACGTTCGTGTCTGAATCTAGTAAAAGATGCTGAATCACATTTAGGGAGATCTAGAATAAGTATACAAATTGGATTATAAATATTTGCCGACTTGACCGAGAAAAGAACGGCCTTACACTAACAACTATTGAATGGCACTATTTAAGCCTGAACTTTATCCATATCTATCAATCGATTTTGCCTTCAGTTAGTTTGGCCTTTGTTAGTACTCACCAGTCGGGCGTATCCTTTCCACTAACGACAGTCCAATCCGGTCTACTTCTTGCCCAGACATTTGAACGGGCTCGGATGATTCGACTAGACTAAATTCCAACCACGATGTGACCGGTTTCAGTTAACAGGTATTAAATGCGTCTCTGTCAGCAGATTTGTACAACTAAATAAAAATTCACACGTTGACCGTTCAGATGCATCACATACACCGCATGGCAAAGTTACACTACAACAACATCATTTAGTGATAACTCCACCATCATCAAATGGACAGTGACGTGCATGAATACAAAAGCTACGGCCAACTGCGACAAGTAATGGTAACACCTATTACGGCAAAATGTGAACAAACGCCATTGGAAAATCTTAGAACAAACGTTGAGTGAAAAACCATTACTGAGGGATAAATGTGCATGTAACTCACATTGGAAAGGGAAGAAACTAACAGCAAAATCTTCCACATCTAATTTATACGGTTAGTTTTCCTATCGCCATAGTGCAGACAAGCTAATGCTTCGGCGCAACTTTAGTTGGTTCAGTAGACACCTGGTGCTCCAAGAACTTAGTATCTTGTCCTCAAAGCAACTTTCGAGTAGTTAGGGAGTTTTGCCAATTTTTGTGTGCGCTGAACCAAAGTTATTGTAACATACAATCCGGCCGTCTTCACTCGGACTGTCCATTATGCCTGCGGACCAAGTTTGGGGTCACGTGGAGACACCAGGGGACAGCGTTCATCCAAAGCAGGGGTCCGGCAACAGTCCTGTAAAAGAAAACAACACAAACAAGTAAGAGCCAAAGGCCCAGTAAACCATGAACACGAATTACACAGACGAAGACTAAAACGGTGTCAATAACACAGCAGCACGCCCCGTTACACAATTCAAATTCAACCTGTGCGCGCTTGTTGGTTTCGACTGCAGGTTACAGTCATATACCAAAACCCCATTGTGAGGAGCTACACTATCCTTTTCATGCCGACCTAAGATGCGGTGAACTGGTTGAGTTGAAACGATGAGGGGTTTCTGCGGTTTACTAGTTACGGCTGAATATTGAAACGATTATAGGAAAGATGGATGGGCCCAGAGGCATTGTTGGTTTTCTAGTGGAAATTTTCAAGTTATACAGCTCAATCAAAATGAAAGAATGATAAGCGACCTTGACGAAACCAAACAACAAGGACTTTTGGATTTCAGCGTGACATAAAGTGCTTCAAAGCGTAGATCAGTAAATCAATTTAGGGTTACCGCAGCAACTGCGGAAAAGAGTCCAGGCCTACTAGCTACCTGAAGTTTAGAGAAACAAAACTAACCAGCCTACTTGATTTCGGACGTTTAAATGATGACTGATTAGGGATTGGAGGTCAATTTCACTGAACAAATCCATAGTAATCTGTTTGTTTCTTATGCTGAAAAATTACACAACTTTACGTTTACGGATATACTGCTGTTCTTAACTCGAACGGACAGTTGTTTATCCCAACACGGACCATAAATTTTGATATTTGCTTCCCACATCTGGAACAACTACATCCATTTAGAGTGTCTTATTTTGCCTAAATGGATGTACAGATGTTTTTTTCATTCCTTTTTAAAACTGGATAGCAGTAATCACTTTCAAACAGGAACACACCTAGTTCATGGTCATATGTCATTAGTAACTAAGGGTTTGGTTGAACGGTCTACAGCCTTGGTTTCAGTCTCAGAATAAGCCTGTAAGAATTATGTGAGTGAGTTGAGAAATATAACTACCGTGCAGTCCACAACACTAAGAAAACTCTCACTGACTGATCAAAGTTGATGATGGCGAATTTATTGATAAACGTAAGTTTGCTGTATAAGTATACTGTGCATCTGTATATTCTGGAAAAAACAATTCGCTGACGAAACAGAATAGGTAAGAGCAAAGTTTTCTCTGTCTAACTTGTAACTTGATAAATATTGTAAAGTTCGTGCTAAATTTACAGTTATCCTAAGTAATATCTCCGAAAATGACAGCAGCTTGCTGTGTATACCTTCAACTTAGACTCGTGGGTCGAAAAATGACCTAGGACTTACAGTTTCACATATGGAATTTGCAGTTCAGTTTGAAAGACAATCTGTTGAAACAGAAGTCTTTATGTGATAGTTTACTTCCTACTGGAATACCTGGAGAATTGAATTCGGATTAAGAACGTGATGTGAAGAAAAAACCAGACAATCGTTAAAAGTTTTGCCAAACGGATACGGAATAGCCACATATTTTGAGGAAATAGGCAACAGAGGGCTAGAATCCAAACATTTCAACAGTTGGAGTAAACTAGTTGACGGGGTGCAGTCGGAAAACTGGATGTAATATTTAACGGTAGAAGTTGCCAGTTCATTAGTTTGATCGATAGAATAGGGCATAGTTAGTTGCTACTTTGCACACAGGACAAGAGGCTTCAACTGATAGTAGAGTACGTGAAATGTGCTGCACATATCCAATCCACTTTCATTTATCTAGCGCGAACACATACTGGGCTTTAGGCTATGCAAGTTTACCGTATTATCTGAGTATCTGTTTTGGTGTAACGTCTAATGTGAGAGTTTCTGCGAGGAAACTTGTAAAATGTATTCGTAGGAGTAAGAATCAGAATATATAGCACGTCACTGAAATCATGTGAGACCTTGGTTGAAGCTTGCTTTCCGATTGAATGACATTTCAAGTCATGCGTATGATGATCACTGAGGTATCAGTCTGATAGCCACGCTTAAACACTTTACACAGGGGAATAAACAGTGTCTGTACAATCACCAGGTCGTTTTCTGACAACCTGTAGACTTTCCATAACAGAGATTTAGGACGCCTGGCAAAGTTTGTGCTGGCCTGCTGTCCACGTTGACCGACAGCACAGATTGAACCTTGAAGGTCTGCCATATTTACCAGGTGGTTTTCCGAAGAACTTGTTAATAAACTGCAGTGTTCTTTTTATGGTGTACGTAGCTATTATAAGAACTGACGGATGGTATGTTTACCATATACAGCACACCAGTTTGAGATATAGTCTGAGAAGAATCACACCGTACTACTACTAGCACGATGGAGATGAACGTAACCAGGATTTGTACGAATGTCCTCAGCTTCAACACTCGTGTAAAGCTTCTCATGTGCTTTCAACAACATCAGTTTCGGTACTTTATTACTGTCTTTGATTTTGCTAAGGCATGGGGAATTCCGAGAAACATGACATATTTCCCAGTACAACCGAAGTACATCATGGAGATCGGTAAGATGTGTACAACGAAACTGTTAGTCCTTTTTGCAACTGTGAGGTACTTCCTAAAACGTTTTAACTACACTGCTACGTATAGCACTGGTCCTAGATACCACCAGACTCACTTCTACCAAATTGGATGGCATGAAATCTATCAAGTGTTTAGCATAGTCACCAGTGATGTTTAAGGAGTGATGGAATTGGTCATCAAGGATACCGATTACCAGAGTAACATTTAGATCAAGGTTTCTGAACGTTAGTTTTAAACACACACCTTTGGATCACTAAATTTGGACCCTGTGAGTAATGTGCAGCAACATTGAGTTAATCTATCGAGAAAGCTTATCATATACAAAGGTTGATAGTGTACACTGTTCTGCCGGATAGCAATTCGAACAATCCTAACGGACTTGCATTATCCACGGTGCGTTTAAATAAGTACCACAGGGTAGACTAATAACAATTGGTGACGGACTACCATATGACACTTTGGTGTGACCTTGTACTTCGATTAACAGTTAACGTCTTATAACCGAAAGTTCATGAATGCCTACAAATAGTTACATCAGTGAGAGTCGTCGAAGGTTAACTCCGAATGACCACTCTATACTCGATGTGAACCAGCCGTTAGTATTAAAACTGACTGTATCTAGTTCTTGGAACTTAGTTATATACTTCTGTGTTTTATCAGCTGTCGAATTTTCATTTAATTTCCCCATAGTTTTTCCGCCGATTTAAAATATTGCACTCTTTTCCACGACGGCCTCTTCTTCAAACTGAATGTATTTTTTGAGTGGATTATCACAGCTTATTTTGATAACAGTTTGCATACTATTCTCATTATCCTATTTACAACGTATCGTTTTTAAATCCCAAATATATCTATGTGAAGTGATTTAAACTTTAGCACTTGTAAAATGATGAGTTTGTTCATACCGTATTTCTTACTCAACCGGGAAACTGGCTATTTTCCCAAAGGGTTCTCTTACTATGTCAATGTGCATCCAAACAACACTACGGCTTGTTTTCATCGTCTCTGTCAAACAACATCATGGAAAGATGATAGGAAACATTTGCAAACAGTTTCAAGATTTGTTAGCAGATATACTGTTTTGATCAAAATTTAACTGGACTGGGTTAAAATAATTCGCTTTTACAATATCATCATTACATTTATAGCTCTTTCTCGTGTGAACGGGGTGCATTAAAATTTGCGTCCTTAGCCTCAGATCCATACCTCTTATTACCCAAAAATTATTATCGCTCAGTTGCAGAAATTGGTTGATTACCTGGATATAAAGTTGGATACAAAGCAGGGCAGTATAACCTTCTATTATATCAGAATAACTTACTCTCGGTGCAAAAACCATTTTCTTGTGTAACTGAAGAACCCTAAGTTGTAATTTTCTATTTCTTAAATTGGAAGAAATATAGCGCATATCAACTCATTGTAGGCAATAATTTGTATGGGAATTATGTGGCTTTCTTAGTAAAAGCGAGGTTTTAAAATTAGATTGTTAAATAAAACATTTAAGTAATTTCAGTATGAAACTTTGTCTGAGTCCTAATGTTCGTTTAATATATAAATGTAATCTTTACCAGTCTGAACGCTGGATGGTCATCGTACTCATGTTAAACGTCATTCTTGAAAACTTGAATAATCCTGTCAGCTGTAGGTGATCCTCTCAAATCAGAGCTCTCATGACAATACAGTCGATCCCATCGTTAAGACAAAATTCTCAATCACTAGAAAAACCAGAGGAATTTAAATGAAATGCTTATTAGATCCTGTGCTAGAAACACCTTCCCGGTTGTGTCGTAATAATACAAGGTTTTCACCTTAAGTGAGTTCATGAGCTAAACGTTAGAGGGGATGTCGTGTGCAAACAGCTACCTTTTTTATTGATGTATTGACAAGATGCCTTATATTCCCTCAACTCATCCTTAGAAGTAACGTGACCTTAATCCCACTAGTCACTCCTTCAAGATCCCCGTGTTGTTAAACAAGCAACCAAAATGGTTGGTTTGTTAACCTATGTAGTTAATTTCTCTTGTCATGTGATTCACAGATAAAATTGGAAATAAAATGTTCACACATCTACTGTCAGGCTCTATAATTATGTCAAATTATATGCAACTTTTGTAATGCATGATGACTCAAGACTTTCCAGTATTTTGGCTACGAAACCGTCAGTATATACAAAGTCGGTCCGTATGAAATTATGATTTCTGTTAACTTTTTTCTATTAATCTCGCACCCTATTTGACATTTTTCACACGAATTATGATTTATTTCGCTAACAGACGTTTCGAAAATTTATACTGATGTCCAAGTCGATTACACGTGTTAAAACTTTTTCCCTCAAACGTTAATAGCAGCAGTTTTGGAACTATGCCCAACATATAAAATAAGCAACATGTGTTCAGTGATCGGTTCAAAGTAAATTGCACTGAAAGCGCAATTCAGACAACTGAATAGTGCTGAATCATTGCAGTTACAGTCTGACTTAAAAACATTCACATCGCTCGTTAGTTGCACGGTAGCATCGGACAGTCTCGACTCCAACTCGCTATTTCCGCTGATGTTAGTCGGGAGTTAAAAACGGGACTGGCAATCGCTTTGTGAATGTAAGAACCATAAGGGACCATCGTCAGTCGATGTGGTTTCGAAGAAACAGGTCACTGTAACTTAATGTGGAAACTACGTTATTGACACTTGAAAAATCTTCCTTGTTTTGAGATTTTAATGTGGAATTACAAGAATCGAATAGGTAGGGTGTTTTCCCCGGACACAGATGTTAGAGAAATGAGATATTGTGTGTTGTCCTTCAAAGAGCGTTTCACAGTCCAACCTGTTTTGTTTCCAATCGTTTCCTCATCTGCTGTGGTAACGGTCTACATCATTCTTTTGACGGTCTTCACGAAGTTCTCTAAATGGGCTCGATGTGCGTGTGAGTTAGTGATTTACAGATCACCGATTGATCGCTTTAAAGTTTTATGGTTAAAATTGTCTTTATACATGAAATAGAACGCGTAAGGTTCTAAAGCCTCTACAAACCTGTTTACACGAAACTCATTGTGACATCGAATGTGAATAACTGTGCATTTATACCAAATGAAACGGCTACATAGTGGCCTCTAATAGTTTATCATGGATAATGAAAGAGAACTGAAAGCTGAGTTTATGAGCCATTGAGGGATAAACACTTTTACGGTGCTTATTAATCCAGTTGAATCATCCGCATCCGCTACGACTTCAAGTGATACCTAGGTACAATTTTTAGGTTAGAGATTAGATGACGTAATGCTTGTCACGGCGTCGTGGAACTATTGCTAATTAATTGTATGAGCTTCCTGATTCCTGATACAAACGTCAAAATGAAAGTCTTTTTTGTATACGCATTTGAAAATCCACGCTGAGGTTCCAGTATCTTCGTCGTTCATAATAAACAGGTGGAAAAAATAGAAATTTGCACTGTACTTTGTCGTATAATGAAAAGGAAATTTTCCCAGATACCCATACATTGCCACTGATGATCATGTTCAGCGTAAATTATTAAATGTCTCAAACTGAGATTCTCATAGTCGGAGATCAGTGGACATTTTGTGATGACCATTGTGCACATCACACTATTGACAAATTCCAAGAATCGTAAACTTATCGTTGTGATGAAAGATCCCAATTTTTCAAAACGTTTGGTGTCAACTTACATGTTGTGAATCTGGATATTAGATTTTTTGCATCTTTACAACACAACAATGGTGAAAGTGTTCATACAGAACGTCCCTGCAAAAGTACCTGATACACAACTTGTTCAACTCTGATGAACGGTCACCAGATGAACGCAAAAGATAGGGGATGAACAGACTGTTTTAAACACTGATTATGCAAGCAGTCTGCTTTAGACTGTTTATTACCAGGTAAATTGTGTAACATCTTATAGCACTATAGTTGTCAAGCGAGCGAAGCCAAAAATCGATTTGGCACATACTTTTCGGTAAGTTGTAAAATAGTCCGGTTAATATGAACCAAACATCACATACTTGTTCGTACCCTTCTAATTTATGTAGACACTATAGAAAGCCCTTCTAATAAAGAAGTGCTCGATGCTTTCTTCGTCCAACTTCATGTCGAAAGGCAACCAGGTGTCCAAACTAGCTTCCAGCTTATCAAGTTACTTAAAGAAAGCCATTTGAAACATAAGAACTGAACAGCTTCTTTCCAAGCGCGCGACCGACTATCCATTGTTTACGCGTTCGTCAGATCAAGAAAACAGTTAAAGAGCTAGGAAGTCACTTATGATGAGACTCACTGCCGTGCGTCAATAGTGTAAATCAGAACAACACCGCGGGACAACTTATCATGATTTTGTTTCGGGCGCAAATGTGTTCATGTTTTCTGCCTGCGGAACAAAACGAAGCGTGCTGGGACAAGCCATACAAACTAGATGTTTTGGAAACAGATTGATTTTCAGACCACATTTATTGCGTACAATAAAAGGCTTAGAAGCAGTGAAGCAGTCATGTGATATTTGTATGCTGGCACAGAGAACTCCGAACTGATAAACACTTGTACTAAAGAGCAAGCAGTGGATAGCTCATGGAGTTATAAAGCATAAAATCATAAACTAAGTGTAATCGCTACAGAATGTGATCCTATATTAATCCAAATAACGTAATAGTTGAATATGTGATACAGGGACATCTGCGGATGGTTTCTTGTTATACATCGGAACACCTTCGATCTTTCGCGAGCGGTGAAAATACACCGCGTTTAGCGACATTCTTTATCGTTCCAGTTGAACAGTGGTTTAATTCGGAGAACAATGTAGGGGCTTTCATGTTTGTTAATAATAGTTTTGTGACCTGTTCGGCTATTTACATTGTTGTGTTCATTCTGTTCAACATTTGACAGCTGTTGTACAAACCAGCGTTTGGAATGGTAACACTGTAAGACAGTCAAATGAACCCAGCTCGAAATTCACTGTAAATTTTACCGGTAAAGTTAGATATTAACCCGGAAACTTTCACATTACTTCTTTCATGGCAATGTAAGAAATACATTAACAATCACGTCAACTCACGTGGTATTGCCAGACTAGATGATGAAGCATGGGTTTCCATAACACGAATGTAACTGTAACTGAACACAACTCAATATCGCTAACCAGATGAGACACACATATACCTAAGCGGTTTTGATTTCAAATTTAGAAGAACGTGTAAAGTTCTGATGGGTAGGATGATCGTAGAGTATGAATGTCATACAGCACACCTTTGTGGTTCAGCTTTTGCGTTACACATGAGCATATGGTTAGTTTTAGCTGAGACATCGTTGCACAAATACACGCACAATAGCCTGTCCATATGTTGACAAATTTCTTAAGAACAGTACAGAATCAAGGAGAGTAAAAATGTATGTCTGCATCAAATTTTCCGTTGTACTGTTTAGAACGAAGGATAATTGGAAAGCGTAGTGGATACAGTTAGACTTACTGCATAAGTCACAACATTAGTGGCGTGATTGTAGTGAGAGGTCCAACGAGAGTTAGACAATAACTATTTGCACAAAACAGACTGTGACAGTTGTGACATAGCAAACAGAGTTAAACAAGCATAAATCAAGCGTGAATTTTCAGTAACAAAACGTCTCAGTTGATCAAGCTCTCTCGAATTGTCTTTTGAGTTGCTGGAGGCATACGTTCATTCTGCTCGTAACCCTTTTCGGTTTTAATGTTATAACAACAGATTTCGCCAAGATACCACGAAGTGGGCACAGTATGACGCAGTAATTGCGCTATCCACGTGTTAAGCGATGCAAGTACCGTTGAAGCTTCAATGAGTAGTATCCGAGATGATAATTTTTGCCAGAAAAGACTTGCATGTGTGATGGATGGTGTACTTGATGAATAACCCCATATACTCAAATCAACATCATCCTAGACAGCAATACATCAGTGGTTTACACTGATGCTTAACTGCCACACAACCACGAAGAAGAAGAAAACAAACCCTATGTAGGAAGAAAGAAGAGAGAAAAGGGAAAGGGAAGGGGACTTAACCACGAAAAATAGCTAGGTCTATCATCAGACATACAACATCGAGGTGCCTACACCTTGCCAGCAGACAATAAAGTTATAGGTGAAAGTAAGGCGTCATGAGCAAGACAGCTTCCTTTCATTGCCTCCGTCATTAAATAAATTCACTTCAGAGAAAACTCGACCAAATCACGACAGCATTCACTCAATGAGATAGGTTAGTCGCCATCTCACCTAACGCCTCAAGCCACTGACTCTGTTAGTCGCGAGGGCCCCAGTCCGGGAGACAAACCCGACCTACAGTGACCAATCTCTTCGTGAACGATTTCATTTTTCTACCCCAGGTCATCAACAGTCCACCTCGCACATTGCGCCAATCGAGTGAAGCGTCGGCAAAGAGTGCTCGGTGTGGCAGACAACTAGCTGGCGTTCTTACTACATGACCTAACTACCTAAGTCTGTGCAAGTGTAAGCATTGTACGAAAGAACTCGTTTGACAATCAGTGTCAAATACCCGCTTCCTAACCTCCTCGTTGTTCACTCGTTGGTGTCACCTGATATGAGCGACTGAACGCAGACATCCGTGAACAAATACCTGAAGCCGGTTCACGTCCTCCATCCCGAGCGGCCAGGTTTTGCTGCCGTAAAGTAATACAGCCCTCACTGCTGTCTGATATACGCGACCCTTAAGCTTCAGAGAGATACCTCTTTGTCGCCATTGGTGGCCCAGGTTAGTAAACACCACTCTAGCATTGGAAATACGCACCTCTATTTCGATCCCTGCACCTCCGCCGCCGCCGTCGCTGATGCAGCTTCCCAGTTATGCAGACCGGTCAACAACCTCCATGATTTCATCATCTAACATTAAATCCATGTAATCACAGAAATCTTGCAGAAACACTGCATTTTGAGGTTGCAAAGCGCATTCCGAAGTACATAGCAGAACGCAAAAGAGCGTTTAGCTCTGCTTGTGCCGCTTGAAAGTTGTTAAGCAACAACTTATTGTCAGCATAATCAAGATCAGTCAGCCTTCCATCAGGCAGGAGGTCAACGCTGGTATCTTGTGACTACCGGAGATAATTCTCCGTTATTTCGTCCATGACGAAATTGAACAAAAATGGTGAAAGGGGACAGCCTTGATAAACGCTCCTGCTGGTGCTGAAGGTGTCAAACAGCTCACTGCAAATCCTAGTCTTCCACCTAGATGAGATTCGGTCTCACCAAAGCGGCCTGCCTGAGCATTCATATCTCCGATCAGAACGACTATATCAGAGCCACGTGTCGACCGAAGGAGAGCGGCCAGATCCGAGTGAAACGCATCTTTGCCGCCGACGTCGCTACAGTCAGTAGGAGCGTAAGCAGACACAACGAAAATGTTTTTGAAAGTCTTGCTTCTAGAGTTGGCCTTAACAGAACCTGCCTAAGTGACGACAGAAAATCTACTGTTAACAGTTTTCTTCGAATTTTTGCGGGTGTTTGTATACTTCAACATTAACTTCGTCATTCAGCCATGTCTGCCAAACCATTGTCTACACCGCTTAGATTTGTTCAACTTCTATTCAAACGATTGGGTAACTTTTGATGGTCATACGAATGTTTTGTTGTTATATTTCCTCGTCAGAAATACAAGATGAATGCATTCGTCAACATATCTTGTGTGAATGGTTGTAACTATAGAGTATACATGGTGGAAACTTTCGAGGACCTCTGCTAACGGAGTGATTATTTCAACAAAACTGATCGTCTCTTACCAACGTTTAAGTTATGGAGCCTGTTTGCATTATATGCTCTACTTTGTTGAAAGCATTTTAAAAAAATGCTACTTCATTTTCAAAAATGCACTTGACTTTTGCAAATGTTCTGGCTGTTGGTTTATGAGAGTGCCGGCCAAAAATAGCATATGTTCAGCACACCTGCAACAATCGCCCGCCATTATCCGAGCGATGTGGTGCTACCTCAAACCTGCCACCTAAACAAGACTCGGCCTCGCCAAAGTGGCCTATCTGGGCCTTCATATATCAGGTCAGAATGACTATATCAGATCCATGTGTCGACAGAAGAGAGCGACCAGATCCGAATAAAAGTCGTCCCTTGACGCCGAGGTCACCACAATCGGTCGGAGCATTAGCAGACACAATTAAACGGCTTCCGAAAGTTTTGCCTGTGGCACTGGCCTTGATAGAATCTGCCAAGCGGACGACACGAATTCTGCTGTTAACAGAAATCTAATCTACCAGGGCGGCTGCGGCCGTCGAGCTAAGGACTATACCTACTCCAGCCTGACCTGTAACAGCGGCTGTGGAGTCACCCAAATTGTATAACCAGTATCGTGAAGACAATGCGGATGCTGTTAGTTCCATACGTTGACTGCTGTCCTGGATTCTAGTTTCCCAGATACAGCAGACATCAACATGCAACGAATCTAATGTTCGTCCATGAGCGGCCTGTTGACCTATCTCTTTTAGAGTGCGAACGTTGAAGGCACCTATATTAATTCGCATTCTAGGTATAAGCGAGGGACGACAGAGGCCTGAGGCTGAATGACAAGAGACGGAACTTACCGGCTCAATGTTACCACGGTTAGCTATATCTGTTGTGGCACCTGTGAAGTAACTATCAGAAATGGAGGTTGGGAGGGGCCTGAGATCTAACTTTGATAGGACAGTGAGGGAGGGGGTCAGCAGTTGCATGTTTTCGCCCATCCACCCTGCTGTATGCAGCAGATAGGGTGACCAGGTTTATACTATGAGACGGCCGATGCAGTATGGAATTACTTGTGTTATGATTATTCATGGTTGCAGATGGGCCGAGATACTGCCAAGACGCCCAGACTTAGACAGGAGAACAATTAAGGTTCTCAACCTATACTCAGCCTATACCGCAAGGCAGCGGGTGGGTGGCAGTGTACCAGAACTGGTACACTTTTCCAAAAAAGATGGCAACATTCTTCCACCACCCAACCTGGAGGACGAGGAGACTGGTATGTCAGACCTCTACCTATTGGCTTGCCTGGCATGAGTGACTCTATCGGTGTGGTGGCCACACCGTCCAGTTTAGCCCAATAGTTCATCGAGATGCGCAAGCCGTCACACCGCGTCAAGGTCCAGTCTCGTTGTGACAGATATAATTAAATCAAATCATATCTGGCATTATATGAAACACATATTTAACCCAGTTTGAAAAACCTAACCGAATATGTTACGAGCGGTCGTTGTCAGTCGATGTATCAACTTTCGTTTCATTATGCGAATGCATACTGTGTTCTCCAATAACTAGGGGCAACCTGTTTGAATCCTTGGTTTGACTGTAGTAGGACAACTTAGTAGAAAACCTTGACATCAAATTACCTACCTCGATCAATGAGGAGCAGCAAAAAAGAAGAAAGAGACCACTTGGAGCAACCGTTTTTGAGATTCCTTCACGAGTAGTAGTATAGTCGTTTTTGTTTACGAAAACGTAATTTGTACAAAATGGCTGGGGGACGTTCAGCAACTGTTGTGTATTCCTATTAAATAACAGGCGGTTCTTTGTGGCCTAGCAATACAAAACGGATAAGCCCCCTAAACATTCGCATAAAATCAACATACAACTGCAGCGAGGACTTAAGTACCTGCGAGACTCCTGACATTTATATGATTGAAAGCACTATGTTCTCTTGATCCAACTGATCAAACCAGCAATATGACCAACGTTTTGAAATGGTAACTAACAACAAACAAAGTACACAACAATGGCTTATGACAACAACAGTTTAACAGAAACATTTGTGGGTCATTATACTGTTACTGCGGCAGGTGGATGGCGTGAACCATTAACTTTTGTACACACAATACTGAATGTCTTTGTTTGATCAATACACGTTCGTTAGTGGGTAAAATGTTGTTTTGGGTGCTTTAGCAACAAACTGAACGGCCTGATTGGATCGACGATATGAAGCAAAATATTAACTTCTTGGAACGTTTTTCTTCTTGATGTATTGACTGATGTGGTTAACAGTAGAGATTCAACTAGGAAACTTTGTATACATTACTATTCTCCAGGTACCAGCGATAATGCATACTACTGGTTTGTACAATGAAACGATAACAATTTAGGTGAACAGTGAGCCACGAAAACCTATAGTGTTCTACTTGGTTCTGGTAGTAATCCCTGACGGTCAGCTTGACCAAGTGGTTTAGAACATATGTAAAAACAGCCTCAACTGGTATGCCTCCAGCAACAACTTTCATCCTGTGTTTCAAAGGGACACAATTGTGTTCTTAGAGCAGGGACAGGGAGTTTCACCCTAAAATGACAAACTTTCAGTGAACTCCATAGAGTGCATGACTCATTCTTACCGTATTTTCAATATACCTATAGTAGTTGTAAGTGAATTTACTTTTCCATAAGTGGTCGTAAGACTTCAAATCAACGGGCACACCAACAACATTGTAGACCTACCCGAACTATGTGATATTTGCAAACAATAACTTGAATCGTTTCAGCTGTTTGGGCCTACTGTGTGAGTACATAATGAGTGTGTACTGCTCACCATACACTGAGATATGCACATTAGTCGGAAAAGAAAATCGATCAGATACACATGTTAAGGTTTAATGAGCAATTTTCTGTGTACAAAAGAGTACAAAAGTCAGGATATTCAACTAAGCAAATTAAAGAGACTTTGTAAACAAACGAACAATGCTGTGACGAATAATTTAGAATATATTATTATCGGAAATTAATCATACCGGAATTAAGTAGTGGAATCACTGAGTTTCGTTGGTTTATTTTTCAACCGACTGTTTTATACCACAAGCCCAAAGCAGCATACCAATAATACTGAGTGTTTAAATCTGCTAATGTGGTCTGATTTAACGTGACGTTCATGAGATAGTGATCAGCCTGCTTTTAGTGTGAACTTTTTAATTGGTCTTCAAAACATAGTCTTGAAAAGGCTATGTAATACCGACAAGCTCTAGAAAAAGAAAAACTGTAGTCTAGCTTCTCTTTCAAAAGAATTCGGCCTATCTGAAGAAAAGTGTAATATCACTTGTGAGTGGTGTTCATAGTTTACCACCCAGAATTTCGACTACTTGTAGGCGAATCTCAGGAAGAGTACCAAAAAAGGGTGGTATATTTGGTAGAGGATTTTATCCATTTGAAACCAGTTAAGCGGATTCCGTCAACGGGATATTCAGATTCGGGGACGGCATGTCTTGCTTCGTGCCGTTTTTGAGAACAAAGGCAGTTCAGAGCTGCGAATGGGTAGCAACAGTTAGACCAGTTTGAACAGGTGAGCATCGTGCCTGTTATCACGGGGGAGCTCATAAGGAATGAGTTCGGGGTTTGGTTCGGAGTTTCTATCTTAATAATCAATGGATTCATGACGTGCACCAACCACTTGCGTGAGCACAGACTCGCATGAGACGGCAAATCTACCTGGGGTGTCACCCATTCTATCTTGTGAGCATCATCGCATACCAACTATACAGACAATATATTCATTTATCCACCTCTGTAGATGCAGGGTCTGAAATTCTCGCGGGAAATCTCATTTGTCGGAAAATCTATAGTAGTTTGTAACAGCGCGCTTCCCTTATATGGGATAATTGTGTCGAGTTTTAGTTTTAGCACTAAACATGCATACAACATAATAAAACATGCGGATTTTCAAAGCATGGAACCATCTGCTACGATCATGGACAATCCAACGTGTTGACAGTGATGGTTGAAAACTGCTTGTCTGAACAACTTGCAACATATTACTAAACGGCTGAAACTAACTCACGGTATCCTTTGCGTAACAACCCCATATGTAATACCAAGTCAACAACGTTGATTTGTGAAGCAGTCACATATAGACTAAAGTAATTCGCAGTTATCGATTAGCAGCTATTATGTTAGTGAGTCCAGAGCCTTGTTTCGAAATACTGCATGACGAATGCAGTTTCTTTTGAACCAAGTTCAAAAATGGCGTTCGGGCATGTGTACCAGTAAGGTGCAAAGTTAATGAATTCACATCGACCAATAAACGTTTGTCTCGCCAATAATTGTCGCAAGTGCGAAACAATCGACTGCAATAGACTAAAAACATCAGCTAAATGGTAAACGGTTACGTAATATTTCATCAAAGAGGTTGGTGGACAAAAATTGTCAGAAAACTGTGATGGAGTTCTATTTTACTTTCACGCTGCTTTTGGGCTAACAGTGCCCTTGTTATAGTTACAGCAAAAATTGCCATGTATTTATCAATACTGTTTGTGGGATTCTTACGAAACTATCCTCCTATTTTAACAAGAAACTATAACAAACCTTCATTTTTTGTGTTTACTACCCACCAACCAGTGATCTTAGTATAATTTTCAATGCCTAATGAAATAAAGTTACATCTTTCAATCTTTCTTCTACTGCAAACCAGTAGAAGGTTCGGTGGCTAATTACAAAGAATTGTGACCAAACCTTCGGATGTGAAGAATTCATGATGTCACACTCGGAGCTACTAACTCAGCTGCAATCTCAGACATCCTCATAATAAACAAGAACCCAAATGCTGCTACACAAACTTGCGGGGGTCTACATCAATGCAGTGTTTTCAGCTACCGAATTCCAAATATGATACCCATTATCAGCTGAGTCATTCTAGTAAAGTTTTACTACGTAAGGGTCGAACTAATCTGCAGGGCAGTTGAACAACTGAAAAACTGTTTATCGAAACTGCGAAAATTCTTCACTTGATAAGCGTGAATGCTAGCTTATCAGGTAGACTTTGGATGAGCACAACGCTTATCTTAATCAATTAAGACTTACAAGTTTTCACAGAACGCAATCCACAACGCTCTTTATGCTGCACTGAAGTTTGTGGCGAAGTCCATTCAATCCGCCGGGTTGATGCCATTTTCGTTCCACACAAGAAATGAGTAGAAAACTACCGCGATTGGAATATGCGTGCGGTGCTTATTGTGTTTCTGATGAGGGACGACAGAAAGGATTGTACTCAATCTGATTCTTGGTCCATGTACACCGGAGACCATGCACAACATTTACCGGAAATTGTGGAGCTTACAAATGTAGGGTCTAATCCCTGTTAAAGTTTGATGGAAATTAACCGCCAGACAATCCGCAAGGGTTGAAATGTGAGATTAGACTTATCTGGCAGATGTAACCGAGACCGGTGATGGAATGTTGTGTTGACTAATTGTAGTAACTGAGACAAACTGCATGTCAAATGGACTATGTAGATCAATCGACGTGTCCAACTGCTATCTCGCTGACCTGGGCAAATCTGAGGAATATTGACGTCTACTTATTACAGTGTTCGTAACTAAAATGAATTATTTAACCATCTTCTGAAAGAGTGTGCAGAAATGATGCGGTTATTCGTTCCACAGAACTTGCGTTGAACAAGTTGGGAAATTGAGTTTCACTTGTCTGTGTTGGATGGTAAGAATGCATTTACTAACTATAACTTTGACAAAGACAGTGACATGTAGATGGCTGTTATACGTACTTATTCATGGGCAGTATATTAGGGAATTGGTTCCTATGCTTTTTGAATATAAGAAAACCAGCCCAGCGCATTGCCTATCTTTACAAAGTTTACGGCCATCAGAAAACAATAGTGTAGCGAACAGGCTCGTTTTCAGGTACCCGTTTCTGCGGCGTCTTTTTGTGTATACTCATTAACTTGTTCCTGTGGAACTAGTTACGTGGGTCGCACGACCAGGCGTTTATCTGAGCGTATCCGTGAGCACCATCCAGCCTGGATCAGCAGCAGAGTCACCAAGACAATTACGAGCGCGATTGTTTCACACCTCGTTGATACACATCATACTGTCAACCTGGACTCCTGTTTCCGTCCGATTTACCGACTCAACGCCAGTCACTCAAAAGCTGTAAGATGCTGAATTTTAGCCACAGCCGAAGTGATTGAAATTCGATTAAACAGTCCACCCTTTTGCTCACAGAAGTGCTTTGTTCAGGCGTTGAAGTTGCCATGGTCAACCACACACACCATGACCGATCAAACCGTCATGGTTCCAGTGGCGTCATAATGAAGACGTAATCGTACCAAAACGTTGTTTCCGTGTCTGCCCATGACGTGTCTGACCTCCCCCAAACTTGCTGCCTGTTTTTGTCCGTTTCGCCCTGACAACTCTGTTTCATATAAACTGTTATGTAATTAGCCTGATGATGAATAACCGAAAACGAGCTTGTTCGCTACACTATTGTTTTCTGATGACTACCTTGGGGATTTTTAACCAACTAAAAGTTTTTGGTCTTTTTTCTCCCTCTAGTTAACGTGATACAAACTAACCCACTCCATTCTATCCCCCGTATTTAGTAAAACCTGAATGCAACACTAATTATTACCACCTACAGAAGCTGAATGATTACTTGAATGAAACTTGTTAAACGCAGATGTCAGCTGCTAGTCGTTTTCTCACAGCATACGATAAAAGCAGATGCTATTGTTCAATGTGTCACTTAGAAACTTTGTACCACGAAACTCTCTAGCCGTGTGGTTGATCCCACGGTCGGTGTAAACGGAAAACACATGAGCGAGCGAGTACTGAAAAAGACAGAGTAACTGTTTCATGCACGCAACTAGGCAAGCACTTTCAGGCCCGTACAGACTAAATGTGATCAGCCAATTGACTGGAACAAATTGTCTTCTTTTAGGTTTTATAAATGTTCATGCAATTTTGTAAGCAAGTATTTAGCCACGCTGCATTGATAGTCTGTACTTGAAATTCGGGTATACCAAGTATGCTGAGTACTCAACAGCAAAACATTTGGTGAAAGCTTTCCAATAATACTTAAGCCAGCCCCTGTATAAATTAAGTACATGAACCTTTTACAGCTGTGTGAGAACCAAACCTAGTGAGTCTTGTGTAGGGATGATGTGTATGAACTGTCATAAATTTGTTTGTTTTCAAAGTTGGTAAAAATTCATTCGATCAAACAGAATACATACCCAAATATCTCTTTTATAATTGCATTGGTTATGATGCATGTAGTAAGCACTGGCTGCTCCATACAGACGCTGTATCAGCTTCGACATACACTCGTTTTCTTGGTCTGTTTACGGTATCTTTCCCAGTCTGTGTCTGCTTTTGACATCGACCGCCATAGTCTGCTTCTCACTTTAGATGCATACGGGCAACTATTTCTTTAACTTGGAATGGATAAAATTATTGAACAGTCAACTGTGTATGTCATATCATTTTTTTATTCACGCGCAGTGACTGCGTTTTCCAAATACCCTAATATTTTCCCCATTTTAATTATTCTTTGGACTAGGTTCTGCTCTCACCAAACGTCTGTGTAATCTATGGTGAGGTTACTTAACATTAGTAGGCAGTTAGATCGATAACCAGTTGTATAGTTTTAACTTTGAAGATAGGTACTTTACAATCAAATGAAAAGCTGGTACATCTGACTGGTAACTCCCCCACAACGATGATCTAAAAATCGACATTTGATCGTAGATAGATTTTTAAAAAAATAGACAACGAACATCTCTCCCATACTTATTTCTGGAGTCAGCATAACTAAGGAAATTTTATCAGTAAAGTGAAAAACAAACAACAAAATCTAACAAATGATCGTTAACAAGACATCACACGCGGAAAACAGGATCCAAATGGTTGGTTGTACATAGATCGGATATTTGGTCACATGACCATGGTCTTGTAAGAATACAACTGAAGAGAACGCATTTTTGTGGAAGTACAGGTTAGGTTTGTATAGTTAGACTGTAATCGACTGACTGACCTTCAACATCTACTGATCGATCGGCTATGGCCAAGTGAGGGCAAATTTAGTAGGCAGTCCCAAATGCCCCGGTGATGTCCGTTTGGTGAACGACGAGATTAATGATACTGGCGTAGGCAAAGGGTTTCTGGCAGTCGGTTCCACCTCAAGTTAGGGTGTATTATCAAGGGAACTTGTTGTTAAGCGGTTAATAGTGGGACCAACATACTCAGCTATAGATTACTTACAATAAAACGAACAGGATAGCAATGGTTGATCGCAGGCTGAGAGATTATCTCTTAAGTTCCTTCTTAACATCGGTATTGAAGTAAACGTGCTTTGCAAAGGAGCAGAATGACAGATTGTTCAGGATATGAGGGAAGATAAACGGACACGGAATGTGTTATATGGCATATATTGGTTAAGTTGGACTCCATGATATCATCTACATAATGCCTACGTCTGACTTAGAAAGCCTTCTGCTACTTTGCACACCAAACGTGAGGTTCTATTTCCAGCGGTAGTACCATGTGAAGTTTACTCGATCTGCTACCAGCCGACAGTTTTGTTGCCCACCTGGAGCAGAACGTAGATGCTGATACCAATCAAGTTCACTTCTGCCAGCGTTGTGTAGACGGTACCCTGATAACTACCAATACCAAGGAGATGGCTACAATTATGCTGGATTCACTAAACAAGCTGAGTTCCGAAATTGATTTTACCATTAAGTACGAGCATGAGATCACTATTATAGGGTATTGCACATATTTTCTATTTTGCTTCATTATTTATATACAGTCTACATCATTTGTCACTGTGCAAAATGAGCACCACTCATTTGAACTGACTCGACTTGGTGCACGCGTCTCGTCTCCTTAGTGTCCTTGCTTCACCTAGATCCGGATTGCCTTTAGTGAACTATTTAGCGACTGCATTTTGAACTGACTATTTGTGTTTATACCTTTGTACAGAGCTAGTCCGCTACGAATTGGTTTGCCTGCGTAATGACTTTTGCGACATGTATTGCTAAAGTGTTGTTCATTCTCTCATAGTTCACCCAAAAATTCTCGGTATTTTTATTTCCGTTTATTTTCCCTATTTTCATTGGTGTGCCTTGTGATATTGAACATAAAACAACTGCCTTTGAGAACGCTGTAATAATTAAACCTATTGAGTTTGGCAGTAAAGACCCTGGGTTGTGGTTCACCAAGATTGAAGTTATATTTGACTATCGACGAATCTAATTACAGCGCACCATATGTGGCTACGTCGTCTTACATTTACTGAGGTCATGCTTGAGGATATTGTCGATGTAATTTATGAGCGTCCAGCTGAGAACCCTCCTAATGTCATGAACTTGGCCATTTTTAACAAGATGGCAGCTTCTGAAAAGGACAGCATCCGAAAGCTCTTTGCTGGCGCTGAGTTGGGAAATCGCACCCCCTCACAATTGCTTTGTCACATGACTCAGTTGTCAAACAAGCAGACTGTCAACGAACCGGTTTTGCGCGAGTTGTGGCTTCAAAACTTCCCGCGCGGGCGCTGTCACACGTTGGCTGTTTAAAAGAAGAACACACCGTTGACTTAATTAGCAGATTTGGCCGACCAGGTGCATCACAATTATGCTACTCAGCAAATAGTCCAGTTGCAAGTGTCTTGCCGTCGCGACAGTCTCCACCAAAATGTCTCAAACCTGAAAGCGCAGTTTTCCCAAATGTCCTTGTAGCCAACCAGGTTAACAAGACTATTAACAGGCAATCGGCTATCATTGCGCTCAAAGTCTCGCTCACGGAGTAGGTCGCACACATGATGGTTCGGTAGGAGTGAATGTTATTGCCACCGTCGGTTTGGTACACGTAATCATCGTTGAAATCACCCTTGTTCCTTTTGGAATGGTTGAATCCAGACAGGAAACGACCAAGCCAGTCGGTAATGACGACGATTGCTACTGGCTCATACTTATTTCGCTTGCTTTATGTTTTTGGCCGCTCAACGTCCCTCAGTTTTCTTATTGATATGGGCACCGATGTTTATGTTATTCCACTCACTGGTGACAAGCATAACCTAAAACCGGTATTGTACATCCTACAGGCCGTTAACCTCACCGCCATGCAGACCTACGGAGAGAAACTACTCACCCTCGACCTTAGACTCCGTCAACAATTCTACTGGACTTTTACAGTTGCAGATGTACAGCACCCAATTACTGGCGTTGACTTTCCCACTTCCTTCAGACTCGTGGTGGATGTAAGGGGTCGGCAACTGCTCGATAGCACAACAGCTCAGTGCGTACACGGAAAGGCCACATCAATTAATTCAATGGGATTATGTTCGGCTTTACCAGGCAACAGTTTCGCGACTCTGCTTTGACACTTTCCATGCCCTATCAGTCCGTCAGGCCCACTGTCACAAGAACAACACGACATTTCCTACCACATTACCACCAAAGGCTCACCTGCTGTCGCACGCTCCCGTCAGTTGCTAACAGTGGAACTCAAAATCGCCAAAGCCGAATTCAAGGATTCTTTGCAACTCGGTAACATCCAGCCCTTCAGTATCCCTTGGGCCTCACCCTTACATATAGTACCGAAAACCTCACCCAGCGTCAATTTCTATGTATTGGTAGTTATTACTGTCATTTTATCCCGCACTGTTTGGAGTCGTTGAAAACTCTTGCAGAATTGTTGAAGAATAATCTCAAGGATTTCGTTTTGCTGTCTTCAGCGAACAATACATTTCTCGGAGCCGAAGACGCGTTATCACAGATAATGACCCTAGCATACATATGCGTGTAGACGGAGGTTAAGCTCTCATTTTGCAGACCGATGCATCGCAGTCAGCTGTCGACACGGTTCTGCCTGAACTTTCAAGTTCAGGCTTCATTGTTTTTCTCCAGCAGGCTTCAGCAATCGCCAACGCGTTAGGATACCTTCAACCGCAAGTTGCTGGCTATCTTTCTCGCTAAAAACACTTTTGTCACGTGTAGGAAGTTAGGCGTTTTACTACCCTAGTAAATCACAAACCACTTATTTATTCTTTCAGCGCTAAGCCCGACCACTATTCCCCGAAGGAAATTCAACAGTTAGACTACATCTCCCATTTCATAACAAACATACAATATATCGCAGCAGATAAAAACACCGTTCCCGATCCCATACTCAGAGTTAACTTAGAAGACTTACATCGAACTGACCCCGTTAACTTGAAGGAATCTTCACGAAAACAAGAAAACGTTCCGGAATTGCAGCAGTATCGCACCTCTTCTTCACTCGAACATCTGCAGTTGTCTCTAGCCAACTGCGAAGGCACAACCATATTTGATACCACGACAGTTATCCGTCGTTCATTTGTACCAGTAAACTTCAGACGCTCTGTTTTTAACAGTCTCCACTGCAAGTCTCATCCCAAAATTCGTACCACCGTCAAACTGATTTCAGACGGATTTGTATGGCCGAACATGCATAAGGACATACGAGAATGGGCGAAAACTTGTCTTGATTGTCAACGCAGCAAAGTCCACCGGCATACCATGACGGCCCCCGGCACATTCGCTAACTCTGATGCACGTTTCAGTCATGTCCTTGTTGAAAAAATCGGGCCGTGGATCTATGAAAAGACGTGTTGACCGTTTTACCAGGTGGCCAGTAGCAATATCTCTTCCCGACACGAATACCGAAACAGCTGCGCCAGCGTTCGTGGACGGATGGATCCCAAACAATGGTGTTCCAACGATTGTAACCACTGATAAAACAGCGCTGTTCTGAGACCTTAACCGACTGCGTGGAGTCGACCACATCCAAATCAATGCAAACCATCCGACAACAAATGGTCTTGTCGAACGCTTCGTCAAACTTAAGGCTGCTTTCAAAGCCCAACTGGACACCCAGCGTTAAACTAATCACTTACCCCTTGCCGTGCTTGGAATTCAATAGACTATTAAGGAAGACACTGGTTGCACGGCTACAGATTTAGTTTACGGTATGACACTTCGTCTCCCTGGTGAACTGTTCTACAAGTCGAATGCCGTCTAGTGGTCCCCCCAGACAAAGTCCAGCAACGGACGCTGCCATAATATCTCTCTTTTGGAGGGTATATTTCTGTTGGAAAAGCCGTCCATAGTTCGTGCAGTCTTACTGGTCCCAGGGCAAAAGTATCGAATAACGATCACTTAAAACACTAAATAATTTTTTGAAAATATCTGTATTTTCGTATGTCTTTCTCTGATTTCCCCTAACTTATCCAGAACTTCCGAAAATTGGTAAATTGGTTTGACGGAAATTAGATGTGTAGACAGTTTCGTTGACTTATTCGAACAAGCATCACCGCTGACTGATTATTTTGCGGCTACTCAAATTTTCAAAGCGTACATTCCTCTGTCAAATGCTGAGGGACGTGCGCTCAGTCAAGGACAACGAATATTAGAATTAAATCATGTCGATAAACACGTGGTAGTAGTAACAAAAGGTGTCATTACCAAAAACAGAGCAAACTCAGTTTGGTTCCACTCGCATGGGAGAAGTACAAAACTTGACTGCAAGAAGCAAGTGTCTACGCAAGTGACGACAGAGGCAAACAGAGGGGAAAATGGGCTTGTGCGATCTAATCAGTGCAGCCTCTGCCTAAATATCTTGTCTTTAGGCGGATCGATTCGTCGACAGGAACGTTAGGATGACCAGTAGGACCACCACATTCAGAGAGGTGGGTTGGCGATTGAATAGCGGACGTGTGAGTGAGTGTATAAGTGCCAGTCAGCAATGAAAGTGGAGAAACCGGAGAACTGGACGTTCTTCATCCAGGTTGTAGAATTCACAACGATGGAGAGTCGGCCACACAAAGATCGGGAACTCTGGAACTTTTGAGATCCTTGAAGATATACGATTCTTTAAAGAGCGCTCAAAGTATGCATAATTTCGACCCAATGGATTTGGGCTCCACGTCTCGAAAATTTCCCACTTCGAATCAAACTCGCTACCTACGCCACTTCCTTGTCCTACGGCACGTTCTCCTACGTGCTGAGCTGTCTGCTGGAACTTACGAAGTAAAGTAGGATTAGTCGCATTTGTACAGTTAGGTTTGATGGTTAAACCCTAGCGGACTAATGAAATCCATTTTCTTTAGCCCCTGCAAGTACTTATTGGTCGAAAGACACAAGAGCAAATAGAATGCACAAGTCCGAATATGGACACTTTCATGAAAGTCCAAACCTAATGACTGCACTTATATATTGTCACGTAACCACAGGTTACCTAGTAGGTTGACCCGAGGTCATAATATTGGAAGTTGAGCCCTTTTCTTCCGTCTACTGCCTATGTCATCCGTAAATGGTCGACGCTGGCAATCAAGATCGTCACTTGAAAAACGAAAGACCACTAAAAAGTCCAAAGTATGATAGCGTAGTAGTTTTTGTAGGGGAGCTCTCTATGCTTCCGTCGTCGGTCAGCTGTTTTTAGCTAAAATGTGATTTATATTGCAGAGTTGTCCTGAGATATAGTTGGCTATGTTCAAACCTTACATTTGTTAGTTGCATATTCTTGGTTGGGTTACTCAAACCCCAACCCTGTGTACTCAAACGTAATCAAAACTGATGTTGTCAAGTTCTCTTATCAAAGTTAAAGGGAATCTTGTTCAGTTCTAAGATATCCGCACCAAATTCAATACGAATGGAGTCAAACAGTTTGGGCGTCGCGTTTAACATGTTATTGATAACTGGATTGAGAGGAACACAGCATTACGAGTAAGTTGTAATACTCTACGTTTCAACCACCTCGGGTGGCCTTCCTCAGAAGTGTTGTAATCGATTACAACACTTCTGAGGAAGGCTACCCGAGGTGGTTGAAACGTAGAGTATTACAACTTACTCGTAATGTTGTGTTATTCTCAATCCTTTTATCAAGATTCTTATTCAATCTGAGGCTAGAATATGGATCACCGTCTCGTGGTTTTTGGACTCAGAGAAAACTTGACTGGTCCTATAGTTGTCAGTTTTCTACGGCTGCTTGAAAGTGACGTTGATGTGTATCTTTAGTCGAGGATTAAAGCACAATAGGTCGGTGGTGCCACAGGCCGTTTTTCACACTGTTTGCAACCAACCCTTTCTCCGTACGTTTACATCATATGAAATAAAAATATCCTGCGGAAAGATTATATTACAAAATCATCTTTCATAACCAGTTGACGAAATCAGCTTTACCAAAGGAACATACTTGCAAAAGTATTAAAACACGTAAACCAGGGTAAAACAATATGTCCATCCGCGGTTTCTATTGGGTTGATAAGCTGGTTCAACGTCAACCATCTCATAAACGTTAATCGCTTTAAGGATCGAATGAACACAGTCAACATAGTTTTTATTTCTATGATCAGCTAATAAACTTACCTCTGCAGCTGTTCAGATGTTAGGGGGTTCGATGAACTGTTGATGGCTTGCTCGCCTAATCAGCACCGCATCATTGTCATATCCAGCCTTCAAATCTGCTTTTCTTTCTTCATAGACATGATCCGAATCAAATGATGCTCTTTGCCACAAAGAGGGCATTTATTATCACTTCACCTTATCCGTGTGATATAAGCTGTGTTCATTTGGGCGATAACGTTGGTAATTCTGTCCAGGGCTGAGTATACACACACAAGCACAAGTTGTCCGGTTCACTCAGACGCCAGTGGTGTCATGGTAAGTAATTCCAAATCCCACTCGTTTAGATCTTTCAGTGTGTTAGGTCACATCACAGCGAATTTGTCTTCGTTGTCCGTCACACAGAATTACTACTTTGAAACACGGTGACAGCGCACTTGAATTATATCGGACCATTACTAATGAGATGGAGTCAGTTGCGGCAAGTTTCAAATTCCGTCGAGTCGCAAGCGCGAGCAGCATGACCGAAATCAATCCAACATTTGAGCAGATTGTCGACTAGATACTGTACTGACACTTCGCGGAGAACAAGTAACACCTGAAAAAGACGACGGCGAACACGGTGTGTGTTCAGTGACTATGAAAAGCCCATGTATAGAGGCTGCATTCATTGAAGAATATCCATTTACCGTAATCCGTTGTCAATTACCTGCTGAAACGTATATGGCTGCTTTCAGAATGGTGATTGAGAGTTTCACTGATGAAATAACAAATGTATAATATCTCACTCTTGAATATATAGAGTTAGATCTCATAAGTGACATTTAGGTAGCCGGAGAAAGGTTTACATTCTATAATTTCTGCACGGAACGGTCATAAGGTTCTTTGAATTTTATGAGTTCTTGAAACGCATATACCAACATGATGCCAAAACGCTGGTCAACGCTGCTCACAAGCTGCATGTTAAATGCCCGGTCGACCAATCTATCCGAGGTATGACACACTACAAAGTTGAATTTCATGCGAAACAATCGAAACATTAAAGATCTGTGTATTTCTTTTCGAAACGTGGTGTACAATCTCAAGGTCAATTTTCGAAATATACTTACTTCTACATAATCAAAATTATCTTCTGTAAAGCGCGCTATCGATAGAACCCGAAGAGTCATTACAAAAGTATTCACTCTAACCATTTACCCGCGAGGTTTTCTTGCTCTTGAAATTGGCTACAAATACATGAGATCACTCCCAGAGTATATTTGAGTATTTTTATGGAGGATAAAAACGATAAACATAGGCAAACGTAAGTTCCCGAAATTCCTAAAACTGCACCCTTGGGAAATCCCTGACAAACATTTTAAATGATACTAGAAACGCACGGGCGGGTGCGTGGGCAATAACAACAGGCAAATATAAAATTCCTTAGCGACTTTCTGGTTAAAAGCAGAAAACATTTAGTTTTCCGTGAATTCTGCGAGTGATTGTCCGAATAAACGTAGTTAGCGTTTTTTACTTTTCATTCTAATCACTTTGCGCGTATTTCAAATAACCCAACTCAACAGGTGTTCGCTTTTAAAAAGTCCCAAGGGGACTAACTGTGAGGATTACGTGTGCTTGTAATTCAGCCGAAACTTGTATACTCTCGCATATATAGAATCATAAGCGGTCCCGTAGCATATATTCGCAAAACAAAGCCGGTTGTTTCAAAAACATGTGCAACCAACGTTATAAACTTTTAATCGTGATAGCAATACTGATATTAGTCGCTTGGTACGGTCGAGTGGGCTAGATTACAAAAGCTTCCGGTTAATGCAACGTTTCAACGCGTCATTTTTCTGCAGTTGCACTCTCCACAACAAAACTGTATAAATAATCCATGTAAATATTTATTGTACGTGTTCATTCTCACCAGAATGGTACAATAAATTTCTCTGCTTATCTTAAACGAATGAAATGCAAAATCAGTAATTTTGGAAATTCATAACTATGTGAGACGTGATGACACACAGAGAGGTAACTGTTGGTGAAGCGGTTCATGCAACTAATTTAATAAGTGTAAGCCTACTGAGAAAGGCTATTTGGTGGCCTAAGGGTTTTCTGATATCTGGTCTATCAGAATGCTATGAACTGGTGTGCATAGGTAACGTAACGACAATGAATCTATCAACATCAGATCTACTACAGGCTGAATCTGAGTATTTCAAGATACTGACAAGTAGTCTGGCAGATATGATAATGTAGAAGATATCCATTTGCAAAAAATCCGGAATTCGGCTGGATTTGAACCAGGGACAGAAACAACATGCTCAAACACGGCAAATGCTTTACCAGCTGAGTTACAAAGCCACGCTGGAAGCTCAAAAATGTCAAATTTGGACCTAGTTACCCACCCAGCCAACTGTGTCATATGGAATCCACCAAATGTGAACCAATTGACTGCCTAAGCAGGATTTCTCGATCAGTTCACTCCGAAATCTAACAACGCCACCCATGAGCATTGACACTATAGTATTGATGAGTAGTTTTACACATTTCGTAGTTGGGCTTCTTCTAACCTGTCAACTCCGCCAAACATTATTCATTGGAATTTCGCTTTCTCGTGAAAATGGCCAATTTTAAAAGCCAACAATTTTAGTGGCGTATTATTATTGATATACAATTTGAGATTGTTTGCAGCTGGACTGCACACTAATTTACTGGTAAAGTTTACCAAGTTTCTAGAGGTTTGGGCACGTACTGAAGAAACTGGATGACGAAAGAATCAGTTGGTGGCACCATATCAATAAACAAGTCAAGTGTGACACCAGAGAAGATTTAATACCATTCCACTGTGCACGAATGCAGTTTTTTTTCCACAGCTCTCATGTGCGTAGACTGACAGAATTCTGAGTTCCCCGAAGTGGTTACTATGGGGTTTGAACGATACTGTTAACCATGTCAAGGCTTACATAACCAAGCATGTTCACCAGATACAAAGTCGTTTGTTTGTGAGTTACAGCAAATAGAATTTTGCCTAAAACTGCCACTTTACTGACCGTGAGTTGTGGTGATTTTTCCGATCACAACAGTCACCATGGCAACTAGAAGCTGATAGTGACATTGTTCATTCAATGTTCTGAAAGCAACTATTCCACTCACAACCTTTATTCTCGGGGTCAGATCCCTAATGTATATTGTTCAGTACTGACGGGTATGGATCAGTGTGCAACAATTTGGTCGACTAACTGTTGGAAGATCTCAAGTGGGAAAGATTTAGAAGACAATACCAGTTTCAAGACAGCTTACAAAATGTTTAGTCACAACATTTTGGATCTGTTGCATGCAGTCGTATTCCACTCTAAAAAGTGAAAACTATGCTTTTCAGATCTATAAAATAGTTTTTTTGGTTTCTTCTATCGATCCACTTGATATTTCAACGACGTTTTCTTTCCCGGCTGCAAAAGCAGTTTTGCGCCTTATACACGTTGTTACATAGAAGTAAGGAAAAATGTGTCGAATGTCCAGTTTTTGGGTGTAACGGTGGTTATATCATCATGGTATGACATTTATTCTTTTACAGTTGACTACTTTACGTCAGAAAGTTGAAGCAACTCTGATGTGAATATCGCTCATGTGGATTGGACCGATATTGATATTTCAAGCGAACGCAGACGTCTGCATGCTTACTCACCATGAGTACAATTATTCAGGACTTCCTTGTCAGTAGAGAGTTTTATTGAATCAAATATGTATTTCTTTTATTTTCATTGTGATTTTGCGTAGATCAGTGTAAATATTTTGACAAAACGTTGGATTTCAAGTCTTGTAACCAAATTTTCAGCTTAACTGCTGCAACCTACTTTCCGTTATTGTTTTTAGTACACACTAAAACAAGCAGTTGAATTGATGTAACACATGATCACTTTTATTTCTGAACTGTTTGGCAAAACGTTTAATCGAAGTTGGTACTCGAATTTTGCGCGGTTGAGATCGCATCTTATGAGGAATTGAAATGAAGTGATATCCACCTGGACAGCTGAGGCTGGTTATCATTGCCTGACTAAAGTTGTTTACAAATTAACCAAAGATTGAACGTGTTTGACTTGTTCCGAAATGTGCAATTCGTTTCAAAACATTTGGACGTCATGCAAGTCGTTGCGGCATATGTTAAACGAAGTGGGTCTGTGAGGATTATCATCTTATCTTACGATGAGTACACTGTGGATCGGCGAACAGCTTAGATAAGAGAAGTGTGTTCTGTAAACATGATAATGTTTGTGTGAACGTTGAAGGGTAGTATGATAACCTCTATATTTGAGCTATATGACAGTCTGTTTTAGTTGTGGCTCTGTATGTCTCCGCAGAGTCCAACGATAGAACTGGACGTTTTGAGGAGAAGACTGAAGACTGAAACTCACTTAAATGAAACCAGACTGAAAAACACCTTTATGCCTGCAGAGGCAGACGTACTTGATAAAATGAGATATCATGGTCTTGTCATACTGTTTCTGTGAGGCGGTTCAACCGTACACGGACGGTCAATACAATAATGATAATGTTGTAAGGACTTCAAGTGGCTGCGATACAACTTTTCTGAAGTAGTAACAACCCGATTGACCATTGACAGTTCACTCACAGTTGTGTGAATGAGATGTAAAATACCAATTTGAATTGACAAACCCCTTGTCGAACTACACGACAAACTTGACTGAAAGCTGTGCACTGAGGATGGGTATCTCTCGGAATAATAGACGTTTGTCGTAGCTATCTTTGTCTTTCTCATATATTAGGATCAAATCTTGAACGATATTCAGCTCTTCTTGGGAGATTTGTAAGTCAAGATGAACAAGTTCAAAATAGATTAAATTTCACTGAAACGCATATTCCGGAGTGAGAGTTGAATCAGTGATAAAAACATCTGCGACAGAGTTTGAAAGGGCAACTAAACCCGTCTACTAAGGAAGTCACACGCTTTTATTTTGTACTAGCAGATTGCTATAAATTCAGAAAATTCGGGCTTCGGGTACAGCGTAGTCGCATTCAGGAACAATGAAAATTGGCCAGTTATATTAAATAAATTCAGAAGATTGCTGGACGTGTCGTTCCTTGGTTGTGAAATGAAATAAGACAATTTTCTACTAATCCACAAGTCTTATAAAAAAATATCAGAACACAACACAAAAACTTCAACTCGTTACAATTCGCTACCCGGTAAAAGCCCACTTGCAGAGACAGGCGTGTTAATTCACCGTCGCCGTTGACAGAAATGCTGTTCCAACAATTATTTTGAGCGAAGGTACTTTTCCGACAAATTCTCTTTCAAAGCACTACAGTTAGAGAACGGATAATCACTCGGTGAAAAGTAGATGCAGTTCAAAACAGCATATGACATCAAGTGGCACGATAGTAGATGCTAAGAGCTTTACTCACGGGGTGCTGTAGACTGATGATTTTCACGCAATGAAGGCGGGAGTTGGCTACGGCGTGTATTAATTTGAAACGGAAGTGAGAGGTAGAGAGTATGGCGTATAGAGATATAATTATTTTTATTGTGGATTGTAGTTCTACCGGTTACGACCAACCTAGAGGAGCTAGCGACGTTTGCATGAACTTGCCCCATGCGCGGAGGCTTTGTTGCATCATACGGGCAACAGCAGCTTCAGCTGTGCAGATCATTGCTGATATCTGAAGCGTCATCTAACGAATATCGGGATATAAAAGCTTACCAATAGAAAACAGGAATTAAAAAGCCATTGAGCCATCTACCATTCAAAGAAGCAATAAAAATGGTTTCCACTCACGGAAAATTAGCAGAGCGTCAGAGAAAACTTAGGTGCACCCATCACCGTCAGCACATAACAGGCTAGTGCTCTAACAATCCACTGCTTTATTATACCACTTCTATGTGTTCGTATGGTTTAAATTAATTTTCTAGAGTTAGCTACGTTGGTTAAACTAAAAGACGAGTGGTTAAGACGATTGGCGGGTATCATCGAGCTTCGTTTAGTAAAGGGTTAGTCAAAAGTATCAACAACGTTGTTCTAATACACGTCGTTGATACTGGTCACCAGATTTCGATCGATCAAACTTGTAGTGTTCTATCGCATTTCCAGAGAGTTATCAAGAAGTATACGCTATATCTACTGAACTCAGCTGAAGTTGTCGCTAACCATAGACTACGAAATCTGCTGTATTTTCGCTTTGTACACATCAACCGTCTCGCCCTTTACTTTCCCCTCTATTTTAATCTACACGTCACACCTAAGGCGTGTAATCTCTATCTCCTGCACACCGGCCTGGTTTTCCACTTGCTGCGTGGAAGTTAACCTTTGTACGAGTAAAGTTCATTTTCTGTTCGACAGTGCAATCTGCCGACAGAGAAATGGAATGGCAATGAGTTCGCCTGTAGGTCCCTTGTTAGCTGACATTTTCATGAGCAAACTGGTGACTAACCAATTGAGTGCGGTTACTGAACAAGTTGCATTTTATAAACGTTTTGTTGAATTTTTTTTGCGTTATCAACGAGAATTCTAACATGAACAGTTATGGCAGCTTTTAACTCAGCCCATAGCAGTATTAAATCCACCCAAGAGTCAGAAGACAATGGTCAAATAAGTTTCTTGGATGTTGGCATAGTAAGAAGAGAAGTTGGTTCAATCCAACAGAATGTATACAGAAAACAAACTTGGATTGGCCAATACATTCACTCTGACGGTTTCGTTCAGCTAAATCAAAAGCGAAACCTCATACGATGTCTGACAGATAGGGCTTTGAAGATCTGCACCCTTGACACTCTACAAGCTGGACTAGACTTTCTACAAGAATTGTTCTTGCAGTATGGATTCCCAAAGGGTTTTATTTAGAAAGCGATGCAGACGGTAGAGCTGAAGCTTCAGCCACCCTCTGTGAATAAGAAACTTGCGTTTATTAGTCTTTCTTTCAAGAGAGATCCTATGGCTGACGTTATCTCAAGAAAGTTCAGAAAGTCAGTCAAAACAACCTACCTTGCCGCCCAACCGTGTGTGCGTTTCCGTTCAACGCCCGCTATCATGTCACAACCCGAAGACAAACTTCCATGTTCTACAACCAGTTGTTGTGTCTACTCATTTGTTTGCTCGTCTCGAGCAGCATTGGTTACTGATGAGTAGTCGGGGATTTGGTTTATTTCAATTTGAACATCACCCATAATTGATCGCAGCTGTCGCATTCTCATAGACTTTCCAGTCGGCCCCTTTCGAAAAGAAGCACTAGACTCGAGTTTCGCTCTCATTAGAGCTCGTCAGTAGTGCATATCATCGCCACTGCCGGGACCTGAACCAAGGACACGCTGTTCATGAGGCAACCGCGTTTACCACTGTGCCACTGACCTTACACCAGGCACGACTGAATTATCATATATGAACACTCAACCACTTTCGCTTGTGAGTAATGATCAGGTTTCCCGATCGCCTCGAGAGGAAACACAGTTACTGTCTGTTAACTCCAATCGATGACTCCGCGATTAGGACTTTCTAAATAGGTCGAAATCTCCGATCTCATTAAACCTGCTAGGCGATATTTTAGATTACTGATGAGTAGTCGGGGATTCGGTTAATTTCAATTTGAACATCACTTGAACTGATCGCAGCTGATATCAGATTATTACTCACAAGCGAAAGTGGTTGAGTGTTCACATATGATAATTCGGTCGTGTCTAACGTGAGGTCAGTGGGGCAGTGGTAAACACGGTTATCTCATGAAAATCATACATTGGTCATACTACGAGGCGATTGTCTGACAGAGTGCGTGAACATCATCCTGCATGTTTAAACAGTGGTGTGACTAAGACGGGTTCAAGGGCGATTGTTGCTCATTTGACTGACTCTAATCATTCTGTCAGTAAGCAAGACGCTTTTCAGATTATCTACCGAGTACCAAGGGATCGATCAAAAGTGATGATATTCCGAATGTTGACCGTTACCAAGGCCACTAGTATCCGATTACGTAACCCTAACCTCTGTGTTCAGAAGAAGTTCGTGTGGACACTTAGCTTCCCTCGGCCCACAATCAATCAAGCCCACGATTTGAAACAGTGATTGTGTAACTGATACTAACCACGAGGTCCATAATTTCTATTGATCGTTTTTCTAACACACCCCAGTTACTGTCTTCATATTTATTTTATTGTAATTAGCCTAATGATCAAACACAGAAAACAAGTCTTGTTCGCTACTCTGTCGTTCTCATGACTTCATTGGGTATTTTCGAACCATTTACTATCAAGTTTCACACGCCGCATGCATATGTTATTCATTTAATCATTATCCATTCTGTAACTTCGATGCTTCGTATAAGAATTCATCAAAATGATGCCATCACTTGACATCATTTTTATAAAAACATGGCGCTGTTTCACGAAGTGAAAGTTTATTAGGTTGCAAAGTAGAAGTCATAAGTGTTTTAGCGAAAGTCGTAAGTATATACTGACTTTCTGCGCTGGTCAGTTTTTTCAAATGTTTTCAACTAACAGGACCACATTCACACTAAGAACGCAGCTTAGACCTTGGTGTTTAACTAATTAGTCCGTTACCGACAGTCGCAACTTTAGCCGAAACCTCCATTACATGTCCGTAGAACACAATGATTGTTTTATGGTTCTATTTTCCGCTCCCTATGGCAGTGCATTAGGATTTTTAAAGTTCTCTTGAAAAAATTTGAAAGTGCATAACATATCGAAAAACGATTGGGTAAAATAATTTATTAGCTATCTACTTCGTGAATCTCTCACTGAGCATCCACTTACGGTATTATGTCAAAATTTTAATCCAGAATTCGCCGAAATTTCACTTGAAACGTTCTGTTTACTTCTGTCAGTTTAGTTGGTCATTCGAGACATAATTCTCGCTTCATTTCTAGTTCTTCGGGTTGATTTATCTGATTAGTGGCTAGTTCTTTTATCGTAATGCCAGTATTACATTGAGTTTGCGCTTTGATCATGTACTGAAACGTTTTGCCAAATATTAGAATATCAGCGTATCCAGCTTCTTGACGTATCACACTATGAGGATAGTCTTTTTTAAGGTGGTTTCAAGAAACGCTGCTGTTTTAGGAAATGGCAGGTTTATAATCAGCTGCAAAAAGATACTCTTGAAAGTACAATTTTTGCCAAAGCACAATCTGTTATGTTGAAAAGCTTGATGCATTGGCACCCAGATTTCTGAACTCATCATTCATTGGCAAGTGTTGTCCGCTTTTTGTTTTATCGACGTCTGCTACGAGTTACAACATGCTTTTATATGGTTTGCTCAAAAGTCGTTTGCCTGTCGTACTTCGAGCTTTTATAGTTGTGCTCATTAACTGCTAGGGATTTTTCTTAACTGGTCTTCAGAAACCGCCTTTGAAAAAAACAAGAGCAGGTATTATAAGCCTTTTCCAAATCTATGTTCTGTGACGGCCAACAAGGCTGTTTGGAAGTAGTCGATTCAAGAAGACGGCGAACTATTTTCACTACATGCTTGTATTCCCCACCACACTGAAACGCCGTCAACTCTATCGATGAATTTGGAGCAATTCACAGTTTTGTGGTCACAGGACCCCCAGAATAGTGTTCGTTCTCTTTGTATACTGCAAGGTTGTAAGTTTAAACACAAGAAGAAACTCAAATCATTCGTACTACGGTTTTGTGACGTGTTCGATTTTGTTGGATTGTGCGTGGTTTCAGTACTTTGTCGGATGAACTGCAAAATAACAGAGTTGCCTTGATATTCAGCAACGGAAATAATTACTTGTCGGGCGATATAGCAGCTTCTATTTTCCGACACGCTCGTGAAGTTGAAGCTGTTTACTTTGATTTTTCTCGGGTCGATCAAACATTTTCGTGAGTGACGTTTGCAGCTGTGCAATATTATTCGCGTAGCAACGAACCTGTCTTCTTAATCGAGAAGTCTCCAGAATAACCTTAGTTACAATTGTCGACTGCGTTATAAATCAAACAGATGTCAGCTAACAATCTGAATCACTGTATCTCCTATGTTTTCATTGAAATATAGCATATCTGATCTTGAAAGTAAATGAATGTAACTCTTCTACTAATCACCAGTAACCAATTTGACCAGAACTCCTAATTGTTTCATCATTGATTTGGGTGAACAGGGAAATTTAAGCGTCTGTCCCAAATCTGATCAATCAGTCTGAGTGCCACTCACATGTGCATGTTGCTGAGCGCTGGCATATGATAATTCTGTGGCACATAATATGAGGTGAATAGCTTAAAAGGATTACCTTATGGAAGTATGCTTGGAATTCCAGTCCTGGTCCTGGCGAGTACATGACGAAGCTGGAAGCTGTTTCCTTTATTCAAAGGAGGCTACCTGAATTGTCCGTGGAAATTTAAAAGCTATGCGCATTTGCACGTGGATGATCAAGTAAATGGGTGAAAAGTCTATGTTGCCTAATGGCAAGTTTTTACGTTGTTTCGTTAATACGATATGGTGCTTCGGTTTCTTATTTCAAATCTCTCCATTGGGGCCTTCCTTTAATGATGTACTAAATAAATTTTGTTTTCTATCAATTTTTCTCTTAACTATTTACCCGAACGGTTATAAAAAATTCTTCGGTGTGCTTGAATTTCTATCAGATGTAACTAGTGATATTCTGCTGTTTTGTGACCCCAGGCGAGTTGTATTCATGCCGACTGTCACAAGATTAGTCTAGAAATACGGCTGACCATGAAGCAGGAAGAAACATCCACTTCACTCAAACATCGCATAGCTAAGATCCGTTTGTTGATTCAACGTTTATTTGCTACGCTGAAGAGTAAAACTGTCGACCACAACTGATTACGCGACAGAAATTGCTAAATTTTGTATGAGATATTTCTTACCCCTAAAACTGTTTTACGTTACCTGACTTACTATGGAGCCTTCAGCATGTCAGTGGCTTACAAAATCTCAAATTCGTTGGCCTAGTACAAATGCGGCAAGTTAGGTGGGACTGCTGGTTTATTCAAACGAATGTCAATACAATCATGTGATGCACATTAAAGGTGAGGAGTTGAGTTCGATTAGCCTGTTGTGCTGAGTGAGCTCGAACCACCGCAGGTTGAAGAGGCTTGACTTAACTTACCCTCTCCCTTTGTCAACTATCCAACATCAACATGTAATGTGGGCTATGACGAAACAAATGCATTGCATGTTTTGATCACCACAACCAGTAGTCTAACTGATACAGCCTGATATGAGGCAGAATTTGGTTAGATGATACACCACACACTTAAACATCTGAATAACTGTATCCTGTCAGCCAACCTTGAAAATGTGTGTAGTAAGCAGAGAGTATGTGCAACAAACAATTGGTGACAATACAAAGTTGCAACGTTGGAAGGCAAGTACGATATATTATCTATAGAAAAATGATTTTTTAGCCGACAGAATTGCTTTCGACAAATTCGCACTTTAGACTGGTACAATTATATATCAACCTAATTAACAGTAAAGGATGCCATTGATCGAGAATTGTAAGAGGGTAAGGAGATTGAAATAAACGACAAAAACACTACTTCGTTGTGGTTATGCTTACAAGCGAGGCAGGTTATAGAAAGTCAGCGTTAATTGGAGTAAACTTGTGGGACAGGATAAAACTGTCTCGTGGGTTGGGTGTGCGTTTTTAGCCTTGGTAATCCCAAGGTATGAACGAACTGTTTTTGAGCATACACGTCCGTCTAGTGGTTTGACCAATACAGGCTAAACCACAAAACAATGAAATGGACAAATTATGTCAATCGGATTTGTGTTCTGAAAAACACTTCCGTCATACACTGAAATTATCAACAATACGTGCATTCATCCGACGCGAAAATTCAATCCTGTCATCCCAAGTTATCCCAATTAACACTGATCTTCTGTAACCTTACTCGCTTGTAAACATAACCACAATGAAGCCATGTTTGCATTTTACTCAATCGCCTTACCCTTGTGCTACTCTTAATCAGTAACTTCCTTCACTGTTAATTACTTTGGTATATAGTTCTACCCGTCTGAAATGAAAACTTGTCGGAAATAGTTTTCACATAGATTGAACATTACCCACAACTGATTACCGCTGTCGCATTCCCATAGTTTTTCCAGTCGGTCTGTTTCGAGAAGCACCAGACTCAAGTTTCATTCTCATTAGAGCTCGTCAGCAGTGCATATCCTTGCCACGGCCGAGAATAGAACTCCGGTCACGCTTTCATGAGGCAACCGTGTTGACCACTGCGCCACTAACCTCACATTAGATACGACCGAATTATGGTGTGAGAGCGCTTGACCACTTTCGCTCGTCAGTAGTAATCAATTTGCCCGATCGCCTCGATAAGAGACATAGTAACTGTCCTGTTGACTGTAATTGATGACCCCTCAACTAGAACCTCTCTTCAAGTTGAAACCAAAGAAATAATTAACTTGTTGAACGGTATTTTGATTAAGACAGCTGCGATCAGTAGTGGGTGCTGTTCAATCTATATGAAAACCAAAATCCACTACTACTTATCGGAAATAGTTCGGTTCACTGGAAAGTCGTTTTACATTATTTCTGCAGTGATTTTAACTTATGTAAATATACTTTTGCCAGCCAGTAGAAAAAAGAAATTGACGGGGTTTTCACAAACATATACACTACCTTAAGTATCGTGTTTGACGTGAACTACCTCTATAAATACAATAAATGAAACAACTATTTTTTGGAAAAATATGGGGTATATTTCTCAACACTTGGCTTCAGGTCTCATTACATGACAGTTAACTTTAGAAACATTATAAGAATAAGAGAGAAAGTCTTTTATTCAGCCAGGAATGTCTATCGGTCAGCAAATGTTGCAAGAAGGTTTTATGATCCGATTTTGCCCTCAACAGGACACTAGCTATAACCACTGATATGCTCGTTAATGTATTTAAACTAGATTAACGATCGTTCGGGTTTTGCTGCTAAGCTAATGATGACCTTTTGTAAAATGACTGTGAACCGTATCGTTATCAGGGGACAACTTATCAGGAGATAAACAAGTTCCCTTATACATGAAATGAGAACAACTGTGGTGTTATATATCACATTGTTGAAAAATCACGGAACGTCGTAGAAACGTACTAGTTGGTAGAGGAGTGACATGACTTGCTTTTAATATATGCGATTTATAGTAACGGCTCCTATGTTCGGTTGTCGACAACTAAGTATGTAACGATCGCCGGCCTTTGAACATGAATGACAAGTTGTCTCTTGGCGTATAACTTTAAAAAAATTTTCTACAATGTTTTTCACCGTATCATGCAAACTGTCTGGGGAGAAGTAAGACTTCGATCAATTTATATAAATCAATTATAAATCATTGCTTTACGTGTCATCGGGAGTGAACTACGAACAAGTTTCACATGTTTAACAATATTTGAAAATGTTGTTCAGTTCCTCTCATAATATTCTAAACATCATCTTCTAATAGGTTACCGTCTCAGATCACAATCTGTTGAACTGAGTTCACGGAAGATGCTTCTTACGTTTTTAAAAGAGGTGAGCATAAACCTATCCAGAAAATATGAACACTTTTTGGAACGTATGTTATTAAACAGCGTCAGTAGTCAATCATTCAACGCTGTCGAATTGTTAGCACGTGACATTTTATTAAACTGCCATTAGTGGGATTAAATTTGTGTCTGATGTCGTTCATCTGCATCACCAAGGCACATCTAGAAAAGACCCATGCGAATTGTTTTTTTCCAGTGAAGTGAAACACTCCTAGACTAAAGCTTTGATCCATAATTCGTTTAATTCTGACTCATATACTGTTATCAAGATTCTCTGTTGTGCCTTTGGGTTTCCTTACGTGTTCTCGATGACACCAACCCACACAAAATGGTAGACCTGCTAACTTCTCAGTAAAAACCACGTGTTTTTTATGCTTTTAAACTTCAATCACAACATGGCAAAATACTGTGACAGCGCAACTAACAGTCTCAACAATGTGGGCTTTACGCTTAAGACTTTCTAATCTAGTATGGTTTCATTATTACTGTTAGTACCGTCAGAATTTCGACCAGTATTATTAGAAGACATTCACGTTTTTCGCGACAGATTTCAAAGAGGTAGCCTAGCACAGTTCTCGAACTCACCTGGATTTATCTTATAGCATACAAACGACAGTCGGTCATTGATGAATGGCAACATGAAGGAGAAAGTCAAATGCACCCAGTGGGTTTCTGACTCTAAGCTGACAGACTGCAGTCATCAATATCTTTTGTAGAGCTATCGGACTATTACACAAAGGTCTTCTGGTACAATTAGGCGAGCGACCAGCTAGCACATATATGTGATGAAGGTGACTCAAAATTTATCAGAAACGTTGCATTCCGATAGACTTTCCAGCCGGCCTGTTTCGACTGTAAATTTACATCTTAGTGTTTTTTCGCTAGAGCTAGTGGATTATACGTACCATTTTCACGACTGGGGTTATATTACCGGCTTCAACAAGAAGATGCTAACAGTTGTCGAATAAATGATGATGTGTAGTCTTTGTGAACTTTCTGACTACTAGAGTCTGCAGTGTGACCGGGCAGTGCCCCACTGTTCTCACGTTCTGTCGAAAATTAATCTTCAAAAATGCGCTACCCTGAACTGTATTTAGAAGAAAGCTGTCAAGTTTGAAACCGGAGGTACTTTTTACCCAGCGTGCTTCTATCTGCCATGTCTATAAACACTAGTGGAGGACGATCGATCCAGATGGTTATAGAACAGATTTCGGTCAATTTCCCTGTTCTAATGAATTGTCACCAAGCTTGGGAACTTCACATACTGACCATGGTTTGTATGTCCAAATGAGACTGCGTTAGAAATAGCTCAACAACTGCGCGCCATATGTTATATCCTTGAAACTAATAACTCACGTAAGCAGTGCGTACAAATTGCGAGGCTTGACCAGTTGTACTCTCAAGTCGACGCTATATCACATTTTAACAATATAAGTTTGATTTCGTTCATCTTTCTTCACGACAGCAGACACTTCAACCGAAGAATTAAAACTTATTAGGAATTAGATATTCTGTCAGGCAAATATATCCAGGATGCCTCATTTAGCAAAGACTGCACGCAAATTCCAGTTGCCTTTTAATTAAGGCAAAGAAAAATTCATCAATCATTTTTAACTTTTCGTGTTAGACTGACAAGAAATTGAGACAAAAACCGTAACTAATAAGGAAATCCTTTCACCCTGAAATTTTAGTCACGTTACAAGAAATTGTTCAGACAGACGCTGCTGACAGAACAAAATGGAATCAGAGTGAAAGAACTTTAAACTTACCGCTCAATGATGCATATGTTTTGTGTAAGTTAAATTCCGATACGATGATTGACATTAGTCTATGCAACAAATGAATCTTATTCTTGGCGCAGGGGAAAGTTTTCTCGCCAAAACTTCTGATAGAATGGTTGAGAAATCAATGTGCATGCTTTATGTAACTAATTTCTGTGTGGTTTATCAAGTGTCCCTAGGGAATCACAGATTTTGGGATGGAAGGTATACATTCGAGGTAGGTGACACTGTCTTAGTGCGGCCGCTTTGGCCAAAGACAGAATTCTGGGCTTATCCACTGTTTGAACAAGTACAAACTTCTGACTAGGATCAGCAGGTGTATGGGTCTCCGGGTGCCGACAAGCAAGCACCAACGTCTTTCGCTTGTCTGTGGCTGCCTGTTAATGGAAACGCCCGTAGGTTTGTTCTTAAGTCAACCGATTCTTCACTCATGTTGGGATGTTTGGGCGATGGAAAACTTGAGCGGCTGCTTCGACTTCAGTATGGTTCACCTAATGTTTACACGCGTTTAAACTTTCTCAACGTAGCATCTACATAATTAGGTAATCAACGTAGACAACTTCAGCTAGTATTGGCATGTGTGACTATCGATCTCAAGCTTCAATATCGTTCAAGCAACATGTTGGTAAAGTTAGAGAAGTAAGCTTGGCGATAGTGATCTTTCAGGACCAAATGTGCCCACTCTGGAACAGCCTACCAGGGTCTATCGTATGTACATCATCAATGATTGGATTCAAATGCAAATGTGATGAACATATTAAGGACATCAAAACGAGTACTCCTATAAGCTGATCATGGAGATAAGTTGTGTTAGCCAGTTGATATCCGTTGCGTATTACCACACAACTGGTGACTACCTGACAGTAGCTGAATTCCTGTCGCGTTAATTATCCTATGACGGCCTTTCTGCTGCAGACACTGTAAAACTGAAGAAATCTTCCGACTTACGTTTCCTTTCTAAACCATGTAACTGAGATTTAGATGTACAAAAGCATTCCCATCTTCTTTAACCCTACAAATTTTCTATGAATTATACGAAGACGGGTTTTCAGACATATCTACAAATTACAATGTATCACTGATGTAGATTTCAGGTGTAGGCAAGTTACCGCCATCTAGAAAAAGGCTGCAAGAAAAACAGTCCCACTCCCGTTGATGTCCAGTCAAAAGCTGTTGTCCACTTTCGCGAGAGCTGTTTTTGTTAGTCTGATGCATTGAACCAACTGAAGGAGAACACCGTCCAAAATCGGACGTCTGTACTTCAAAAGGTATCCTGCCCGGTGGTTCCATAAGCCTCAACCAGTTCCAGGAGAAATATAGTATCACTTAGATGCTTCTTTCGGCGGGTTATTATGTAGGCAATTTTAACAAGGTGACTAGGCGAGGCGCCGAAATAGTCATGTTATCTGTGGTTCTCTATACAAACCAGCAATGTCTCCTTCAGTCGACAGTTTGTAAGATTCAGTCGGTCGACCAAAAACCATTTTAAGCGGAACAAGGAATTCTCCACACTGTCGGCTGTCATTGCAATCCCGTCATAGTATGTCGCACTCTCCCCTCCAGGCATTATTGTTGCTGAGACGATATTCAGGGATTTGGCGGCAAGCGCTACGGACAGCTCTTCTTCAGAATCCATTATCCATTAAAACGGAGCTCGAAATAATTGTATAGTTGTCATCTAACTATCCCGGGCATTTATAGCAACAATCCTTCAATGGTTTCCATTGCGACCAATTCTTCAAAGTACAGGCACTTACTGTCAGAGATGTTTTCCACGTATGAGCCTCAAAGATGAACGGTAACTGTACGCTGAAACATTGTTTTCATCTTTGAGTATCCCAGTCTCCTTGCATTCAGTTTTCGTTGTTATCCGGATGGTCTACTATACCTGAATTTGAACCTCTCGCCTTGTTAGTAAGGATGAGTCCTCGGACATGTTGCAACCAAAAGTTATCATTCACAGTTTAAGAACACGGATTTATAGACGCATATCAGTATTAAATGTGTTAGTATTTTACTAGTTCACACAAGCAGTACAGCTTGTGGTGGCTTGGCTACGTATTTGGTATGCATGCTAAGCGCCCAACGTATCTGAACTTATTCATTGGGACCACTTACAGTCGGGTAAAACCACTTGATGGTAAAGAAATGTAAGGGTCTCGGACCACTAAGACCTTGACTGTTTCATTGAGTAGAATTATTTTGTATCGCCTATCAAGCCGATGTCCTAGTGGTAACTCAAATCGCCAGCTAGAAACGTTCTCCGAGATGACAGGCTGCCGTATTTAATGACCTACGCATATTTATATCATTTCTTGTTCTCCCATTTAGACTTCTTGTATCAATTTTTAAATATTTTACTATTATTTGTTCTACGTCATTCCACTTCATGAAGGAGATGAGAAGCTCTCCGAATCACAGCATAGCGTGATCAGGTTCAAAGTCACTTTGAACGTAAGAATAAGGGACTCGGTTAATAACGGATGATACATCGCGGAAACAGTCTGTATGATCATGGTGTTGTACGCTGAATGGGTTCTATGTTGGTATGCTGCTAGATTGCTTTTTGTGTAGGCGTTTGAGCGGACGACGAATCAAGTAAATTTTCACTTGACATGGATAGACTTAGTGCATCACTGAGTGAGAGCACGGTAGCATCCAATCGATTGCAACATTATTTGCATGTGCTGCAGTTCACTGTGTTCAGTAATTGGGGGTTATATTTTCCCGGTACGAGGAATGCAAGACAAAAGTTGATTAATATGGGCAACTTCCGAGAAAATAAGAAGTGCTACGTAACTCAATCTGACAACAAGCGTGTTGCATGATGAAAGCTCAAGGAATCAAATAGAACCATCTTGCTGAATGAGCAGCAAACACGTATGGTTCATTACGGACTAAAGACAATATATCGTGAACTTGGGAATAGTATTCCATCCATTCGGATGAGGAAAATTATACAAGTATGGGTGGGTGTGCCACAAGAAATCAAAGATAACAATTTTTGTAGAAAGAATTATTTTCAGCCCTACGCACCAAATAATGAAACTTCAACTATTATAAAGAGCACATATTTTAGGTGTTAGTTAAATTAACTGATTTCCGCGGATTACGATTAAAAAGTCCACTCCGTCTTCATACTTGGAACCGTTTGTAATTTCTCCCTGTGTTCCCAAATTGGCAAAAGCTTTTTGTTTTCTCGGCTGTACAACGCTTACATTTGCACTTTGTATGTAAGGTTGACATATTTGAAGACCACGGTTCTGGATTGGTTTTCTCGCGGTTTTACATCAACTGCTTCGGAGGTTGATTGAGTTTAACAACTTTTTAAGCATGACATTTGTTTTCCAGTGTGAAGGTAAATATTCACTATCAACAGTCCACCGTCTTTTGTGAGAAGTACATGCACTCGATGTACGGAAATGCCGCAGTCGATTGTACAGATTATGTTGTGCTGATCCCCTTCTTGATTACGACTGAGGACGGTTCGTGCAATTATTCACAGATATTTTTTATTTTCATGTAAAATTCGTTTTCTGTGGAAACCTTTAAGACAGAATGGTCACTTGCTTTCTAAAAAAATTTGTGCGCTTGTTCTGAAAATTAATTTTGGATCTAAAAAGCAAAAACTTCCCCCACAGCTACCACTGATGTTTGTCATTAGCTGAACACAGAACCCCATATCTAACTTCGCTCCTTTCATAGATTACTGGCTAAGGCATTGTTGACATAATCTCTAACTACAATCTTCAATCTATGGATATTGTGAGGAAGTTACCATTAGTCTTAATTCGTGACAGGACTGCGGACGATTTGAGGAAATGACCACTGAGTAACGTGTATCGGTATGGTGCTTAACAATATTAATGAAACTTCCAGGCAAGTTGTATTGTTTTTTCGACTATTGATCTAATACGGCTCTCCATATGTGAATCAAAGTAAACCGACATCAAGGCGTATGTTAATGCAGAAAGGCTGAATTTTGTTTCTGGCAGCCAACACATATCAGAACTGCAGTGTAACAGGTAGTTCACGCTGTTAACTAGTACCAGTTGATAATTGGACGTTTTAAACAGCCTAGAACATAACTGTGGAGAACTGTTTGAAGGTCATGACTATTGGGGAAGTGCTGTACCGCCATAAACACTAATCTCATTTGGGGCAAATTCGAACGAAATTAATTAAAAATACTTTTCAAAACATAAGATATACCGACAGTGAAAAGGAAAGTGTACTGGTAAAGGACGTTCAATGATTTAGAGACATCAACAGAAACTCTGATTGCCAGCACCTTGGTCGTCGATAGTGGTTCACACAATGTCAAATATGCATGCGACGAAAGGACTGTGTTGTTTGAGTGATCGACATTAAATGGGCGTGATGTGAAAGTTTTCGAAAAAGGCTCACGTGACGTATTCGGGTGCCAAAATATTCAGTGGTCCGCAGTCAGAAGAAGCACAGGGTGATATTAAGGTAGCAGTCGCAATTACTCCAAAATCTCATTGCCCTTGAAACAACCCACGCATATATACACTTAGCAAATAAGAAGCGTTTATCACATTTGTTACAGCCTGATACATATGAGTAGACGCAGTGTTCCTTAGGTTTCCCGCAACCAGTTTCGGTTTGTTAAACATTTGGATGTATAATTTTAGATAAAGGATAAAAAATTGTGAAATATCACAAGAAACTCTTTCATTCGACGTATTCATTCGTAGACGTTTTTATTGTATGCTAATTGACACTGAAACAACAAGATGCTGATTACTTTGTATCGAGTTAAGAGACATGAAAAGAAGGTAATTACTGCGAAATGTTAATATTCCGTTTACTCTTATTGGTTAGTTATATAGTCAACGTACTGTGAGCAAATAAAACCGTCCATTATGGGTTAAGTTCTATGTACACAACGGGGTGGAAGGAAAAAAATGTGGTTCCACTGAACTAACACATACCAGCAACTCAGTCTCGGCAAACGTCAGTTTAATCAGGCTTCTATTGGACGATGGACTGAATCAGATAAACTGACATTTACAAGTCAGTTCTGACAGAGGATCTAGAAGGTTCGTTGGTGCACTTCCTTGGCATTGCGCGAAATTAACAAAAAATATATGTAAACTCAAAACTGGTCGACCACTGTGTAATGCCTTGTTGAACAGGTGAAGCCAAATAACCTCATGATTGATGGTGCAGTTTATGGTTTCATTCAATTCGAAAGAAATTCCTTCAACGTGAGGCCACATACAGCGAAAGAAATGTACCGGCATTGTTCAACTATTTATCTGAACGATGAGAAACATACAATACAATCAAGCGTGATTTATTCAATTCGTCTAAAGCGGTTCAAATTTATACCAATAAACAAACAAATAATACGGAAAACCATTTAGAAGAAAACTAAGCTAAAACTTCCATCTCGCAGCTTTTTGCAAACGGTGGAGAGAAAACTTCAAATGGTGGTGTTATGTGAGATAACTCCGAACTTCACGAGCGATTGTCGAATAAGCCGGAAATCAATGTGAACTAGGGAAATATACAGCGTAGTACAAAAGCTCAAGCACAGATTTCACGTTCCCCAGTGACAGCTGTTACCATAAGTCGATTAGGTGAAGCTTCATAACTGTTGAAAATTTTTCGTAAGAATAAATCATACAAATATTTAATCTCGTTGGAGAGAATGGAATCTGATGTTTTAAAATGAAATATAGAAAAATTATACATATTCGTTTGTGAAGAACGTCCAGTTCAAAACAGACAATTGCAATTTTTGATCAGAACGATAAACGTCGTTTAGAAATTTCTACCTGACTGAATGTTTTAAACGTGGCATCATCGACTGGATCTACCACAAAAGACAGTAGGTCTCATTTCAGATTTATCAGACAAACCGAGAACTGCTCACAGGAACAAGTGCCCGACACTTCAGATATGAGGATTCGGTTGTGTCTGATATAGGCTTAATGTCCCAGAATCCAAGTTAGTTGTCTGCCGAAAAGGTAATTGAAGTTCATTTGGATCGTAACGCAAAGATACATTACTAACAATATATTTTCCAAACTCGAAGCCCGCTGTAATGCTTTTCTCTGGAACATGCCTGCTTAAACAATCCACCAGCTTACGGAAGTTATAATTTAATGTGTGATGGTCGCATTCACTTTTACTTACTTCGTTAATTACCTCATCATATCTATACGAATTTCTTCCAGAATTGGTCACTTTCAAAAGGTCTCTTAATAGTTCAGCTTTTCTATACGACTGGCTTGTTTTGTCAAATGTTGGGCGACTTGCCTGTCACTTGTTACCCAGTATCATTATCAATGGTAACGAAAGATCAACAGAAACCGTAAATGAAGTTGAACTACACAGGATCGGAATCATTTCATGCATTCATCAACTATGCCAAGGGTACAGTGATGTCAGTATTTATGGATTATTTATTTTCCATGAATTATTTGATTATCAATTAAATTTTAAACGCTTCTTTTCACACAAAGCAACTATTCAGGGGAAGCACAAACTACTTGCTTCAGTCATCTTTTCCCACAGGGGTATTAATTGAAATAATGAGCTTTCAACAACTGCAGTCTATATTTGGAATTAATAAACCTACAGAATACAACAATTACGCGACATAATTACGGGATATGTTTTTCAAAACTAATAAATGATTGTAAAACTAATGGTGGAATGAACATCATGGTGATAAAATTTCACTAAAACCTGTGTGTATGCATATTCTGTTAAGAAAACGTGAAAATTGTTGATCAAATGATTCGGCTTTTTTCAAGGATAGGTCCCGGTGAGATAGTTCAGTGTCTTTGTTATATTTGTTTGCTGAGTACATGAAGCTACAACGTCAATTTGACTAAATAGAAGTGTTAGCATACATTTTTGGTGCGTGATTAACACTTCAACATCTACCACTTAGGCCGTCGCGTTAATTCTTGATCATTAGTAGGGACGTTTTCCTCGTTACAAGCAATAATTGGTTTAAAATAATTTATCATTTATATGAACTTGTTACCTCTTAGTCTAACTGTCATGTAGTTACTGATGAGTAGTCGTAGTAGTAGTATTTACCATAAAATATTAATAACCGTGTTATTGACTGACTTTTCCTCGTAATAGCAAAGAACAAAAAAGAGCCCACAATTGCTCATTGTTTCGACTACAGTTGACACCAGGACACTGACAATTTGTTTCCTATGATCTGATAAGCGCTATGCAAAAGGTCGAATGAAATTTCAATTCGATTGCTTCAACCGGATTGGCGTGTGCAGATGCAAATTTTCCAAATGCAGATCAACCGTGATCGAGCATATTCGACTCACACGTATGAATCGTTTACCCGTTCCACATTGTTTCAACATGACTGTGAGTAAAATGTGATCATATCCGTCAGTTATCCAGTCACCCTCCCCCATGTTCATTTTTGCCCGATAAACTTCTCATCACTTCGTAATTTTATACACCGGTTTCTACCAGAGAGAATGATTAGCAAAAATTTGTTTTCACATTTGATGACCCTTTAGGAATAGCCACATACAAAGTCTGCGTCATGCACCATCTCACATACTGTGGTAAGGCCATGACTATGCAGCGAGATTTGATATTAGCGTCTGCATCCCAACACCAACACCGAAAAAATTAAACTTGCTCTACACAGTTAAAATTCAATGCAAGTACAACAAACATACGGTACGGCATGGGATCCTCACCGGGTCTGTTTTTTGCCTATGTTACTGTGGGAGACCTATGCCCAATGGCTCGATATCTCAGTGAGAAACATTTCCACTGCCACTACAGGGAAGATAACTTAGCCATCGCCCACAGTTAGTTGCAGATACTTCGTGTTCTTGATGCATTCAACTTAGCCTTTCTCGGCAAGCGATCAGTTTGTTTTAACCCCCAACTGACTTAGAACAGGAGACATAAGTTTTCATTCCACTTAAAAGACCACATACCTCACTACAGAACTACGTGAAGGTTATTCGTTTAATATCTCAGTTTACAGATATGGAGTGATGAGTTATCGAAGGAATGTGTTTGTCACTTTGTCTTCTTGCTAATATGGTGAGAACAATGAGACAAAAATCACGTATCAAAGAGGAAAGTGAGCCAACTTTTGAAAGAAGGCATGTTAATAAGAGAGGTGGTAACTGCGTACATAACCGTTTGACTACTGACTCATTTTAAGCGAACGTTTACATAAAATGTGTCACAGCAGTCTCAGTGTCAGCCAGCAACCTGTTCACCTACACATTAAGTGCAAGAAGGTTATTTTCATACAATTGGATTGTCGAGTTTTAGGTTATGTTTTTCCGCTCTTAAATTCTTTTTCAAAGCCGTGTGACACGCTTTGACCCCAAAGGCATGTCCCTTGTTCAAATAAAGGCTGTCTACTTGACCTGCACCACAAGTGATGGCGGCCTTACTAAGTATGACGCAATCAAACCAATAGTACACGATCAGCTTGAATATTGACGTTCTTTTCGGTGTGTTGTGAAAAGTCGTCCGCGGATCAGTGTAAAGTCCTCTGGTCAAACACACAGTTGTAATTACTTATTTGTATGACGTAATATTTGAGGCTTTCTTCACTAACTGGGTGCTTACGCCAAGTCATTTCTGGCCGTCAAACATACACTCGGATAAGGTTCTAATGAAAACTCTTTAACATGAACCTGACAGTGTAAGTGTTAAAAGTGTGTTTCTATAGAGGCACTGTCGTGGCCTTTTATGCTACCATGACTTAGTGTTTAGACTTATGTGCTGCTGTGATATGGCTGGCTAGGCTGACTAGGACTTCGGTTCATAGAAGTTCACTTGCATCAGATGGGTCAAAGGGGAACAACCAGACAAAAGGCAGATGCGCTCACTGTGGTTGGGGCCAGTATGTTGTGCTTTGGTTCTGTTTGATGTTTCTTCTTGCTTGGTCTGATTTCGTGTGTTTGTGACTTTTTCACTACATTAGTATTTGTCCTATATGTGTGTGTTGATTTTAAATGTATATGGCCTTCGAGCGTGTGCGTAGGTATTGCAATTTGCTTGTTATTGGTGGCCGATGTTGTTGCGATTTTGTGTTTATGTGCATGTCACAAGCTGCCTTGCGGTATAGGCTTTTGAGCCAAATGTTCTGAGTGAGGACCTTAATCGTTGCCCTATCAAGGTCTGAGCTTCCTGGCAGTATCCAGAGCCCGCACCAACTAAGCAACTGCAACATAAACTAAATGCCAAACTACATCGGCCGTCGCACAGGATAAACCACGTCGCCCTGTCTGCTGTTTCCCATAGGGTGGATAGGCGATAATATGCTATTACCAAACCTTCTCCTTCTCCCAGTGACCTTTCCAGCATGAATTCTGTAGCAAAAAATGTTCACTCGAGTTTCGTTAACAAGTAGACCAACCTGAGACAAACCCGGGGACACAAAACGGTCTCCGTTGAGGAATACAATTTGCGCGAATTGCAGGATCAGTGCAACACCCAAGGACGGTCAGAAAGTTGAACCACACTGATTGCCGTGGAGTGGAGCCGCTATGATATCGACGCAGAAGCCCCGAGTGAGACAAGGCTTGCAAACAAACGTATGCTCTGAGAAGCAGTTGTTGAGTACGCCTTCTACTGGATAAGTCATCCGGCATATGGTAGTCGGGAGCATGGCGTCTGTTTCGCAGTCGCTGATCGCGTCAATGTTTTTATGAAAGACGAACCGCATGGCATCAGCCCTGGAATCATATCGATGGGCCTGTGACTCAGTCGAGGTAAGTGTGCCCCATTTCCCAATGTCTATAGTCTTACTGTGTCCCACTGATCATACCGAGGACGTTTCTGTGATCATTTGTCTGCCACAATCTTGTCGGAACCAGTGAGTTACCATTTGTTTGTTTCGGGTGAATTGAACGATCGAGTTGGGTGAGACCCAGTAGCTTAGTCGGAAGTCCTCGGACCCTAGGACATTGGTTCAGTCAACCAGGACGGTGATCATCTGCTTCAGTTGTGTGTTACTCACGAGCTGTCTATTACAAACATTTGATTACAGTTAGGTGTGAGTGATATTACGACGCGGACTCACACACGAGGCGATCATCATCATTTGTCTGAGTAAGCGATTGTGCGGCAACGCAATATCCGTGAAGTGCGTATCACGCCAGTGAATGTAGCACCGGTTATAGGATGGTCAGAACCAAACTGCTTATTCATCTTTGCAAGCTTATTTATTGTTGATCTCCCGGACAACGGCAGAAGTTGGGTGTCAAACGCTTGGAGAACTGTGACAGGAGGGCTATTTTTCAAAGTCTCTTTGCCATTCGTCTGAGAGACCCCGTTTCCACAACATCTAAGGGTATGTGGCAAAACTTTGAAGAACAGGTCACAAAAATACCATCGAAACGACTGGTATCCAGAGTCGGAAACAAGGGGCCTGGTTCGACGACAACAGCGCGGTTATATCCTGCTTGTTACAAGAGAAGAATGCAGCGTTTTTCGATTCCACAATGGCTCCGGACAGTGAGGAAGAAGATATTCCGGAGTATTCGTTGTCAACTGACAAAACATGCTCGCGGAATCATGGACGACTGGTGCAGAAGGCAAGGTGAGTGAATTCAGGGCTATGCCAGTCAAGGACAACACAAGCATTTCTACGCTACGCTTGAAACAATCTTTGACCCATCCATCTAGCTCACCAAAAGACTGGTTGACGTGGATACCGGTTGTTCGTGCACCCAACCAGAGGATATCATGAAAGCCTGGTACAAACACTGTGGTAACTTACTAAACTGTCCTGCTGCCATTGGTTGGGGAAATTGTCGAAGCATCAGTTGTGCTCGCCCCGGATTTGGCAGAGGTGCGGAGAGCGATTAGCTAACTGTGCTGTAGAAAGGCTGTAGGCTAGAATAGATTGCCAGGTGAAATACCAAAGATTGACGCACCTGCGTTGGAATGCCTTTGTTCCAGCTGATCCATATAATCTGAGAGCAGGAAATAATGTCACAAATTTTCAGGGGTGCCCTGATCACACCCTTATTTAAAGGTAAGGGAAGGTAAGAGATGTCGGAACATTAGCCTGGTGAGCTTCGCAGACACGTTGCTTGTGAAAATCCTTTTGAACTGACACAGTGTGAAAGTAATGGAGGCCGCTGTTTTTTAGTAGTGGTGTGTACTCCTGGCAAATCTTAGCACGATCAACCTGGTACCTGCTGCACGACAGATTCAGCAAAGTTGCCGGAAACACAGTCAACCCCTGTCTATTCTTCTCGTGAACATCAGCAAGGTGCTTGGTTACTTAAGGCGCGCGGAGTTGTGGACGGTGCTTGCCACGTCGGGATGACTGGGTAAGTTCGTCAAGTTGATTGGAGTGTTGCATGCAGGCATGATGGTACATGGACGTGCAATGAACGCACATGAAAATACAATCTTGTGCATTGACAAGTAATGATTTTGACATTGTCAGTGGCGTGAAGCAAAGATGTGTATTAGCCCAGACCTTATTTAGTTTATATTTGATTGCAATGCTAACAGTTGCATTTTAGGACCCATTGGGGGACGGCGTTGAGGTTGAGTTCTGGACAGCTGGACGCCTATTAAATATCTGATGTTTCGGCCCCCCAACCCGGTTGCATACCTCAACGATGCACATGCTTCTATGTGCAGATATCAGTGCGTTAGTTGCACAAAGCAAAGGCAAACTAAATCTACTGCCACGGCTTTCGTGACTGCGGCATTTGTGTATTGATTGGGTATCAATATCAGCAAGGCATTTTTCCATCTTTCAGCCTACTCCGGCCGGAAGTGTTGCACCTGCATCTCAGTTTCCTATCAACGGAAAAGTTGCCGACAGCTGCGCAAATTTATGTCGCTTC